>JAOXJP010227684.1:0-25221 GCA_025762735.1 Platanus orientalis | reverse complement strand
GTGCAATTTTGAATATCGCCCTTATTCTTGTATATAGGGACCATAATACTTTTCCTCCACTCATCTGGGATTTTTTTTGTTCTTAATATCTTATTAAAAAGTTTAGTTAACCATGATAGACATAAGAGAAAAACTTAAATCAATATTTGTGGGAGACATTGGTTGGGGGAGACATGCATCAGTTCCAGATTCTTGTAGAGCAAGTGTGACTTGTGATTAGAACACCAACCTCTTTGAAAATCACTGTCCATAATGGCTATCAACATGAACATGCTTGATCGTTTTGTTGCATCCCTGAAACTGCCAGGTAGCTTTACCAGGAGCAAACTGTCTCTTTTTAGGTCCATCAGAAGCCTTATGGAATGAAACTTCCCTTTCAACATTGCTTTGCTTCTCCCTCTTTTCTTGTTGCTTTTCAAGTGCCATTTAAAATTCAAACTGCTGCGACGTGCCTGAGATGTGGATGGCCTGTTCAAGTCTTCCATGATGGCTAGGTTCTATAAGCTGTCATTAAAGTGAAGTATGTAGCAAACTCTGGTTAGGGGCCTGAGGTGGGAGGGATGCTTCACCTCCATGGCTCCATCTTGCATACTGAAAGAACCAACCTGATTGAGCCATCTGGACCAGGGACATAACAAGGGGCGAGTCAACTGAGTCAAGCTGACTCAAGGTCTTTTTTATAATTAAACAGAAATATATTAGATATATAGGAGATGGGGCCTCCCAATCATGCTACACAGGAAAGATTGATGCTACTGTAAATCACAATAAACAAACAACCCTCACACCCCAAATCTAATACAAAGCAGACTTTAGAATAAGCTAAGAATGAACTATGTCGTTCCATCATCTTTTCAACTTTACCAGACTAGAATTTTGAAACTCTTTGCTATTTGACACCCACAGGCAACACTTCTGCTTTGCACATTTGAAAATCTTGTAAAATGATTCTGAGTGATTCTGAAGAAGTTCTCCCATTCCTTTCCAGAGCCACATGTACCATCACACTGCTGCCAGAAAAATCCTTCACAACACTTTGCTTTTCCTTGAAAGTCCTGGTCTTCCACCATTCTACGACACCAGAGATCTGAAGTCATTAGGGAACACCCAAGCCACTCGAAAATCCACAAGGACTGCATTTCATACTTCCATAATAAAATTACAGTGGATGAGAAGATGATCCACTGACTCCTCATTCATGAAGAAAAGTGGGCAGATGTTTGGGAGAGTATGGTCTTTTCTTTTCAGGTTTGTCCACCGATATGCTAGACCTCATCTTTGAGAAGAAACTATAATGGTCAATGGAGGTGATTGATTAGATCCTTGGTAAGGTTGGTAGTTGGATTGTCACTAAGGAATGTAATGGCATTTCCTTAAATTCTTTGATGAGAGATTGGGTAGCATGTTTACCATTCCACCATGCTCCCAAATTGACCCTAGAATGGGTTGGTTGCCCTCTTTTGAAGGAATTCTAAAGCTAAATTTTGATGGATCCTCTTGGGGTAATCCCAGTTGTGTGGGATTTTGTTGCATCATCTGTGATTGCCATGGGCAAGTGGTGCGTGTTGCATGCTGCCCTCTGGAGGTTTGTGATTCTACAAAGGCTGGGGGAGCATTGTGGAGGGTGACTCGAAGGTGGTTGTTGGGTGGGGAGGTGGTGGCGGCATTGGACCGTGGCAATTGGCACGTCTCATCTATGAGATGAAGGATTTGGTGAGGTTGTTGGGGTCCTCTCTCTCTCTCTCTCTCTCTCGCATGTGCTTAGGGAGCTGAATGGTGAAGCAAATAAGCTTGCTATGGTTGGTGTTGGCTTATCTTCTTGCTTTAAAGGGCCTGAGTTCCAGGATGGGTGCTTGTAGCTTTCTTTTTTTGGAAAAAAATTAGGTGAAAATGAATTTCATGAAAACTGTGCAAACGGCACCAGGGTGTGGACACATCAGTGCCGAAAAGTGATAAGTGCCCCCCAAAAAAGTGTAAATCACTTTTCAGTACTGATGCGTCAGCCCCTCTGGTGCCATTTGCACAGTTCTCACGAAATTCATTTGCACCTAATCCGAGCTCTCTTTTTTCTTGTACTTCCTTTACCTTCTATGTTCTTTCGCAGCTTTCTTTTTTTAATAAAATTGTTATTCATCGTGTGTGTGTGTGTGTGTGTGTGTGTGTATTGTTGGTGAGCTTCAGCCATCTTCTCTGACATTCCTTAGCTGATTATTCTCCAGAATTCAAAGAAGGTTGGTCGTGGCATCAATTTTCTAATCGTTCAAGTATCAGCTTTAAAGCCTAAACTCCTCCATTCCCCCCATTTGACCAATAGTACACAGTGAAAGCTTTCTTGTTTCTGGCTACTGAAAAGACTCTGGAAATTAGATTCTCAAAGGAATGTCCAAGCACCACCTATCCTCTCGAAGTAGAGTATTTGTACCCCTCCCTTTTTTTACGTGAAAGAATGGCTTCCTTAAATAAATTCAGCTGAGCCATCATACCTTTCCAGCAACTTCTTTCAAAAGGCGTGCTAACTGCTTGGGTTCCCGAGAATTCAACGGCTCATATTTAGCATCAATTAATGGACCCCACAATTTTTTTTCTTTTTCCCCAAACAGCCTAAGCAATATCAATGGCAAAGGCTTGTTAATATCACCATTGCATCCGATTCCTGAGTCACCTTCCTTTCCGGATTCACTGTCCCAAGAAACAAGGTGTTATCGCAAAACGTCCTTCCACCCTCCCCAAAGATAATCCATTTTCTCAATTAGTCTTTGCCACAATGGATGGGATATCAAATGACAAGTAAAGAGTGGGAAAGCTAGCAAGTGCAACCTTAATTTCTATAGCGTTTCTGGAATCTCAATCTCTTCCCATAGGTAACCTTGCCACCTTTATATATATATATTCTTTTTGTTCTTTACACCACAGGATTCCAAATTTCGTTTCTCTTATTGGGTGCTCACAATGGAAGACCAAGATTGTGGAGAGCATTTCTTGAATACGACCCAGCTAGCAGCCAACTCTTGAATGCCAAGGACTTCTCCAACCCCAAAGATGGTACTTTTAGAGAAATCAATTTCAAACTTGAAACGGCTCAACATTTTGATGTCTCTTTGAGAATCCTTGCAAAAAACTAATGTAGCATCTGTAAACTGAAGGTGTGTAACAACCAAGCCAGCCCTTCTCATTGAGAACCCCTCCACAAGGCTGCCCCGAGAAGCACACCTAAAGCTTCTGAGAATCACCAGGAGGGAAGGAGACAGAGGCTCTCTTTGTCTCAATACCCTAGAGCTTCTGAAGATAATCTCCAACTCAATCAAAAAACAATTTTCTTGTCAGAGACCTGAAAGGGCCTAGGGAATTGGGATAAAACATACCCAGGGACACATGAACTATCCCAGTGGAGCTTTTCAAACAAAAAAAGTTTGGGGTCAAATCATGCAGCCCACCACAGAGTTTCCCCAAAGATTTTAAGAAACCCTTTGTTTTGAGGTGGAAGGGAGTTCCTTGACATGAAACCATCTCTGTTGGATAAGATGATTCTTGGAAATTGTATGGACCGACAGCCACCATTTGTGGAAAACTGCCTTCCCTAGAGATATGAGAGTTGACCCTCTATGGCAGCTATCTAGAGCACACGCCATCTTTAAGAACACAGCACAGTCTTTGCTACATGGAATCAAACGAAGGTTAATTGGAGATTTTCAGGAAGTCAGCAACATATAGAGCCACCTGCTTTGATGTGTGGACTATTGCATTGCTCCATTCCCTGAAGCAGTCGGAGTTCTCTCCCTAAATTTCTTTCAGTTGTCTGAGAACCCTGACTGGAATAATTTATGACCCCTGAAAGTCATTGGGTTGGAACTCAGATAAGGGAAAGAAGCTCCGTTGGTTGCTACTGTGGTTGGATCTTAAGTTGGCTTTGATGCTGGGTGGATCCCAAAACCAAAACTAATCCTTTGGTACCAATTGGAGATTGTTAGATCAACACTCTGATTAGAATTAAATTGTAATTTATACAACTGAGCAGATCACATTGCTCCCTTTATAAGCAGTTCCCTTAAGTTGCCAAATGATTTCTTCATTTAACTGAACTTGCCTTGATCGTGAGCCATTGGTTGAGCAAGTATTTAAAATGACCATTGTTGCTGATTATTACTGGGGGAATAGGATTGAATCGGAAATGGCATGGTCTACCCTGGATAATTTGGTTTTTTAACCATTGTGATTAATTGTTCCTGCGAGAATTGAGTCTGAAATGGCATGGTTTACTTCTAGTTAGTTAAAGTACCCCAACTTATAATAGATTCAACTTAATACTTGGGATGACCGAAAAAGAAGTGTTTACATTAGTATTCTTCCATTGAACAATTTTTTTCGGGTCATCCCAGGTATCATTTTGAACCTGTTATACATAGAAAGTTGAGTAGTATGTACATCCATAAGTAAATACATATTCATGTAACTTTTTATATGATACTTATGCATCCACATGTGCATAAAGCACATAGTGTGGGTGCTTGTACTTGTATGTTGGTTTGTATGTCTCTCTCTCTCTCTCTCTCTCTCTCTCTCTCTCTCTCTCTCTCTCTCTCTCTTGTGTAGGGTAAAATACTAACCTTTTTTTTTTCCTTGTTGGCCTAGCAGCATCGTTAGGGATGTCGTGGAGGGACCGCCCCACAATCTTCTTGAGTCTGTGGCTCACCTCATTGCATGCACCTCACTCACCAAGTTCCCTCAGATA
Organism: Platanus orientalis; assembly: GCA_025762735.1. NCBI lineage: Eukaryota > Viridiplantae > Streptophyta > Magnoliopsida > Proteales > Platanaceae > Platanus > Platanus orientalis. Next base: position 20,492 of record JAOXJP010227684.1, on the reverse strand, counting down.
TCTGCCATCCGCATAAAAGTCGGGAAACCTCATGTCGCTGTTCAAGGCCCTGTTGACTACTTGGGTGTTGAGATTTTTAGGCAAAGAAATACTGACGTACAATAATGAGGTTGTTAGTTTTTTTAATAAGGATGCCCTCCTGTCTAGACTTGATTATTTTGAAGTTGGAAATTGTATTTTATTTTATTTTATTTTTTGTGTGTTATTAATCAGTAAGCGTTATTCCTTACCAAAGTAATAAGAAACAATGGTAAGGGTTCGTCATTTCTATTGATTTGATCATACTGTGGACCGTTCTGTTTAGGTTCTTTTTTTTTTTTTTTCCCTACTCCCTTTCTCTTTCTTGCCTTCTTTATGCATGTCTCTGACTGATTTTGAGAAGTAAGATGGGAGTTGATGAATAGTGCAGATTTCTTGTTTTCTTCTTGGTTGATGCATTGTGTGAACCATTGCAGTGAGTAAGAATTTAATCCAATGATTTCTGACTGTTGTCAATCCCCCAGATGAAAGACTTTCAATCAAATGAATTTCACAGGGCTTAGAACCTGCTTCTAGAACCGGATTACATTGCATTACAATGTAGACCCTCTACAACAACCATTCCATTGGAGTCTTGTTCTAGTTAATGTAAAATGTAGATAACTTGTCTGTTCTATTAATTATGGAGAGATTCCAATGCAACTACAATCAGTTTATGTGAGTGCCTACAACCCTGGGTAAGTGGGTCTGTTTCCATCCTATATTAACCAAGTATTACAGGTGAGTTTAGTTGGCAAAGTTAGCTTAAATGTAATCCTTGAGTTAAATCTATAAACGTCAAGAAGATAGACTATCGTTTAGATCTAACAATGTATTGTGCGATTTAACCTACCCGTTATTTCCGGTGGTGTTTTTAATAAAAGAACATAAATAAAACTTCTCATTCAGGACCCGTTAATCCTCCAGCATGTAATCAGGATCATGACTGATCACTGACTAAGTCCTACCTAAAAGATTGCTTAGGCCAAAGTTCAGCATAATGGGAAGATTCTTTCACAATTTAGTCCATTGTTTATTTGTGTAGCCCATTTGTTATTTAAGTTCAGTTACAATCTCTCTAAAACCTTTTCTGGTCTCTCTTTATCCCCTAAATGGCTTAAAAGATGCCATCTTTTAAGAGTCTCTTGTATCTCAAGCTGTTTGTGTCTTTTTAGTTTAATAGAAAAACTTTTTACCAAAAAAAAAAAAAAAGGATATGAAATAAATTCATGGTTTTGAAAGTACAAACAATCTAATTTTTGGCATAGACAACCTCTAAACACACCCATTCAATGGTAGGTCTGAACCTTTACATGAGACAGGTCCAAAAAAGTGCTTCCCATACCAGTGTTTATGTCATGTTGCCTCGTATCCATGATTTAGGGAGAACATATAAGGAGTACTAGAAAAGTTTTTATTGAAATTAAGCAAGAAAATCCTCTGCACCAGGAACAGGGTGCGCCCTCATGGGAGAGTTGGCCCCAAGCAAGAGGGCGCATCCTGCTCTCACTGCAGAGGATCAGGTCCCTAAAAATAAATGCAAGGGAAACGGAAGTGCAGGTTGGCTTCTATATGTGACCAGAAACGATGTCATAATTAGACTAATCCTTGTTTGGCTTAGTTGGACCAAAGATTAATCTTTATTATATTCACTAGTTTCAATATATCTTATCTTAAAAGGTTAATTTAAGAAGAAGGATGGGATCCATCATTAAAAAGGACACATTTTGCTAAAACATCTTTCTTGATAGGTAGTAACGCTCTGATGCTCTAAGCATTGAAATACTAAAGTATGAGGAAAAGAAAAAGACACCTGAGAAACATCCCATTCTGATTCAGATACCTAACAGGATCTTCAAATACTATTATTTCATGAGAAACATTCATTGTGATATATTATTGATACATCAATTTATGGAGGTACATACAGTAGTAATAGCCGGTCATGATACAAAATACATGAGGACACTCAGAAAGTTTTCCAGCATGAATAGACCGAAGGGCCATTAACAGATGGTCGGAGTTCTGTCTTCAGAGCCTAAATTAGATTCTCTCGTAGTTGAGCCTATCAGACTGCAGATGGACACAGGTTTAGATATAGTAAAAAAACTGTAGTATTTCTATCAAAGATCAAGTAGCAAGTACTAAGGAAGAGGATGAGCATCAATTCTCAATCTGCATATCAGTTCCAATAACAAGTGCTATGGGGACAAGGATATGTAGTGTGCAATCAACAAATGTGGGTGAAAAATGATGGCACCAGCTAGTGAATTTTCTGAGTTCTCAAGTTTTTCAGACATGGTACAGATTGGTAATTTTGGACAGGTGATACAAAAATAGTTCGTTTGACCTGTATCAACCAATAGATGTAGATATTGACACACTTTTTATAACAATGCTTTATTTTGATGCTTTGCTTATTTCAATTATGTGAATGCACTCTTAACTTCACTCTTTTCTCTGTTTGTAATTGGGAAGTGATCAGAAAGCACGTTCATATTTGTGAGCATGTTACTTACTGTCACATTGGAATCCAAGAGATTCATGCCAATATAGAGGCAGTTATGATTGTACATTGATTCCAATCTAACAGTTGGCACAATTCTCCCACATAAGAACATGAACAATTTTCCTATGCAATTGTGTCATTAAAAGCATTTACATCATTTTCATCCCAACCAGATGTATCTTATCGATGACAATGATGTATTATTTCCCTTGACGCAATGATTTCAACCCTCCAAAGTGTTAACAGTACCTTAATAAGCATTTCTGTAGGGAGCCAGGCCGGTGCAGTTGGGACTCCAACCCATGCGATCTGTAAGCCAAGGTATTGGTAAGTCAAGTGAATTGAAACTGTATTTGGGCTTTGCCCCACCTGCTAAGACATCTGTATGTAATTTATATTATAAAACCATGAGAATATACAAACCAGGGGCATTTGATGTCTCATGTTTCACATGACTTCAAACTTTTTTGTATACTTCAGATATAACAATGTAAGTCACTCATACATTTTTAATGAGTGAGAGTCATCATCTTCTATTCCTTACCACAATTATTCGGGGTTCAGCCAGTTGGCTGCATGAATCCTGTTCCTCTGATACACCAAGTTAGTCTAAGGCCATATCTTCTTTTTTCCAAGAACTAAGGCCATACCTTCTGTTGAAGCAGAAGTCTTTGCATCTTTTCTCGCTACCTCAATTTATGTCATTTTCAGCTTGAAAAATTATACTAGTTATAAATGCAAGCAAGCAAAAGGAAGCAGAAGCAGAAATTGGAAAGAAAAATAACTTACAAGTGCATACTCCCCTGTCTCGAAAACTCGTATGTCCAATACCTAAAAATAATTTAATGCAGTCGACTGAGCAGAAGTCAAATAAATGATAATGGAGAACAAAAAATTGCTTGTAGAAATTGGCTAATATACGCTAGAGTAGTGAACAAGCAGCATTAAAAGGACCAAGGACTCTGGCGTGAGGGGCTCAGTGCAGCACATAAGTGAGCCCGACACAAAAGGAATAGAAGTTGCCCACGTCTATTTGATAAGTTTTGCTTCAAAAGTTGCGCAAAGTACCTCACCACGATCTTCATAAATGTAGTCCAAGCCTTTGTAATAAGGTGGATGCCCGACAGACAAATACTGCAAGTAGAAAGATAAATGGTCATAGTAAAATAAAACTTCCTTAGTTTACTTACTGGGAGAAAGAAAATAACATAAGAAAAATTTACTAAGTGTGCTTGAAATAATACTAGGTTGATACTTGACAGTAGCACATCCATCTCGTAGATTTAAGCATTACTGTTACAGTTTCCATAAGTTCAACTACAATCCCTCCTGTTTCTTTTGTGTTTATCCTTTATATAACTGCCTTTTCATAATCTTGTAGATCTGTCAGGCATAGAACTTTGTCCCCGCAATGTCTAATTTATCATCCCCATTTGATCTCTGTTGAATCATTGACTGCATTATGGTTATCCTGTGCCACCAATTGGGGAAAGAAAGCATGAACTGACTCTAAGAAATTCGCTGCTCCTCAATGGGGCGTTTGGCACAAAAGGTCTAATGCATCTTGTACATTTTCGTGCAAGTGCCCTGCCAGTGGATCTTTCAAAGCTTGATTTTGACTGGGTCGTCTCTGGTATATTCCTGCCAGTTAATTTTTCTAAGCTTAATTTTGAGATATCATGTATATTTTTGTGTGAGTATACATTTGGGAAGTCCTGCCAGTTGATTTTTCAAAGCAAACTTTTGAGAGAAACAGAGCAATCTCAGATTGAAAGAGAACTCCTAGATGAGATGAATTTGTTGAGCTTTGTTAGGCATCAATGGACTTATCTTTTAGGCTCTCAATCTCCAACAGGTTCCTTGCACCAAATCAACACCATCACTGATACGAATCTAAGGTTCACATTTGAATAATTGGTATAGGGAGTATTAGGTAGTTTAGGAAAGTATGATTTAATTGAGCTATTCTGAAGTATGGTTGTTGGGGTGGGAGCTATTCTTATAAATATAAGTAGATGCTGTATGGCTTGGAGAACAAGAAAAATAATTAATCAAAATAGAGCAAAAGCTGGTGGAGGTCCCTCACCCTCAAAGTGGGTTCTCTCTCATCTTTCTCCTTTCATTTATTTTATGTGCTTGATAGAACCTAGGTTCTTATCAGTAGCAGAATGGGATTAAGGCCCCAACGGATTATCATACCCATAAATAACCAAACTTTATGTTTGACTATCTATATGCTATAGGAATGCTGTTGTCTTCCACTGTTAAACATGCACTTTTGTCTCTCCACAGTCAGATGACTGACCTAATACATATGTTATCAACAAGCCAATATTTCTTTTATTTCCTTGACTGAACCAAGCACTTATTTATTATAAAATATACGAAATTAAGAATCAGAAAGCAAGATAGACTTAAATTTAACAGGATCTATTACAAAAAATAAATTGTTTAATTTCTATCGATTCTATAGCTTTGGGTGAACAACTCAAAGATTTGGGTAATCTAATTACTGCTTCAAGTTTTGATTTCCATTTACCTTTATGCCTACTGGGTTGCATGGGCATCATTATCTTTCAAATACGCAAATTTTAGGAATACAAATCTAATGGTTTAATATGATTACTGAAGTTTCTTGTTAAATTTTGTTTGCAAGGCCTTAAAAGAAAGAGAGAACAAAAGAAGTGAATTTAGAAAAAACGAGGGTGACTTACATTGACACTGTTAAGATACTTCTCCTTGTCCACTCTCACAATCTGACCTTTCTTCACTGCAAAATTGAATTAAGTGAGAAAAATGTTATCTTACAGTTTTGGGTTGTTAACCCATTAAAAGGATCTGTGAGCTTACTCGAATAAACGGGCTTCTTGGGAAACTTGGTCGTCGTCGTCGTTGAAGACTGGGTTTTAGAGGGCTCCTCACTCGTCGACTGAACGCCATTCTTCTTGTCTGGTCCAGCGGCATTCGTAGCTCTTATAGTTGGTAAGCGAAGATGATTTCTCCTTGAAGTTTGTGGGAATGGAGAGAGGCATGAGAAGGAATTGTGAGCGAGAGCTGCAGAGAAAGCCATGAGAGAAACGATTAATGGGTGTAACCGTACTCTCCCAGTTTCTGAACCTCACTGTAGATGATTTTTGGATTCTCCTCAGCCATTTATTTTTAGCTTCCAGATAAGAAAGAGTTATTTTTTAGAGTCTTCAAACAAGATGACAAAAGATGTTACCTCCAGATTTTTATGGCTTCTAACTGCAAGAAATTTTCACCCCTCTTCCCAAATATATATATATATATATATATATATATATAAGGATTTTCGGCATAATAATTAATTAAAGATGCTGTTAATGCTGATAGAATAGCAGACTGAGGTTAACCCATGTGCTCAGTGAAATTGATAGATAAGCTGCCTGGGTTCTTTAATCGGTTCAATCCAAAACCATGTTGGAGTATTTGATCTGAAACCACTAGGTATCTCTGGTTGCCAATAAAGCGGCAATGGGTTTATCCTTTATGTTCTTGGCTTTGAGAAATGGTTCTGTACAAGGGCTTTGCAATTTATATTGGCTAGTGAATTTATCATTTCAAATATGATTACTATGGCATATTTTAAGTTGAAGAAGATCCTTATAATTCTTTGTCAGATGTGACTATGACTTTGATAAGGCAACTAGTTGATGAATACTTATCAATCAAAGCAGAAGGTTGGAAGGCAAGATTCTCTAGGTTGGATTTCCTTGAAGGGACCATGGAGATTTGATGGGTTTTATTTTCTGGGTTAGCTGTTTGATTGCTTTTCAACCAAGGAAATATATTTCATTACCTTAAGTGGTTTGGTTGTTACTCAGACAAGTCTGATTTGATGCTTTCGTTTATGCGTCCAGGTTTTATAAACTCAATAAACTAATTAAGTATAGTTAAGATAATTATGTGTATAATGATACTTTTTGTTTAGTCAAGCTATATAATGATACAGCTTGCTCTTGCAATTCCCAATTAGTCATGCATTATGTCAAGTACATAGGGAATCGTTTCTTAGCACTACCAGCATTTGCTTGACAAATAGATTTCTTATTGTTTTATCAGGTTGAGTGATGTTAGGATCTGATTGGCAAGATTGCCTACGTTCACAGACATACACCGATTCCAGTATGTTCAAAAAAGATAAGCAAATGCTCTATAAGATAATAAACAATTGCTCTACAAATGTAAGGCTGTCAATTGGGTTGGGTTAGTCCAAAGCCTGACTTGTTTGGCCCAAAGTCTGGACGAGCTGGGCTATTGTAAGTTCGCATTGGACTGAATTCAGGTTGTGATTCTAAACTCGAAGCGCAATTTTCGGTCTGAGTTTGAGTAGGTCTTAACTAAGTCCAAAATACCCAGCCCGGTCCAAATTGCAACAATTTTATACTTATTTTATGTATGATACGAATATAATATAACATTTGTCTTGAAAATAAAAGTTAGGCAAAAGTTGTTTGATAAATCAATGTTTTGTGACCAAAATTGACGTGACAATGTGTGACTGAGAGGGGATGTGTTTTTTGATTTTTGATTTTTTTTTTTGGGTAGAAATGATGTGTTTTTGAATTTGGCACCTCTTTTTGGATACCTATTTTTTTTTAATGAATACCTTTTTGACACTTTTAACTGTATACATACCACGTGTTAGCCCTTGGTGTGGTCAGTTTGGGCAGCCCACACTTGGTTCAAAGCTTGTTGTTTTATAATGGGTTCGAGCTGACTTTATCAGGCTGAGATCGGACTTGGGCCAAAATCAGGCTCATGTGTTAAATTTCAGACCGAGTTCAGTATGGCTTAAGCCTGGCCCAATCTGACCTAATTGACAACCTTATACAAATGTATCTATTTCTCTTCCACAATGCTCTTTCCAAAAACCTATTACTTGAAATTAGGGTTCTAACCATTTTATACAAGCAACTATAGAAGTGAAATCTCAAATATACCCATCAAAAAAATTTCAAATGTGAATACCGCACAAACAATATTCCTCACTAGGTGATGATAGCAATTAAATGTATTCAGTTGGTTAAGGAGATTTTACAGCATTATGGGTTATCCATCGTGTGGAAGAGCTACAGTTGCTGATGGTTTTGTCTATATAGAAGATGGGAAGGTTATAACGCATGAAAAATGCTTCAAGCATCAAGAGTTTCAGGAAAGCAAACCTCTTTTATTGACAAAAAAAACTTTTGTGACATTCCTAACGCATTTAGTGGAATAATAGAAATTGTATGCCGGGGTAAAGACCCATTGTTTTATAGTAGGTGCCATTATTTTATGGTACATATGGAAAGCCAGAAACACCGAACTCTTGAAAATAGTGCAATAAGAATTGAAAAGGCGATATATGATGCAATTCAAATGGTAAATGAGTACCATAATGGTAACATACAAGGAAACTCTAAACCCTAAGTTTGAACTTGAATCCAACAACCAACCTGGATTCCCAAAGAAATTCAAACCAAAACTAGACTCCTCCCCCAAATGGATTCTTGAAAATTAATGTTGATGGATCAACACAATTCCCTGACGTTGTAGCTATCCTCATTAGAGACCATGAAGGAAGATTTACTGGAGGACAAACCAAATTATTTCAAGGAAGTAGTGCTTAAGAATCATAAGCCTATGGTTTCCTCTTGGGTATCCAACTGGCTAACAATCACCCACAACACTAAGTGATAATAAAAGAGGACTGTCAAACCATTGTTAAATTCTTATAGGAAGAAGACAGACAAAGTCCATGGCGTATCAACTCAATAATCCAGGAGTGTAGGCACCATTTAAAGAAGTCCATGAATATCAAGATCACATATGTTTCACAAACCAACAATAAGGCTGCACATTGCATAGCGGCTATCGCGGTGATGGAACATATTACTCAAGTATCGGATGCTTCTTCTATCTCGGGCTATTTAGCAGTGATTCTTGATTCTGAATTATTTAATCAACGGTCTATTTTAATGAATGATTTATTAGAGCCATGCTCCTTACCAAAAAAAAAATTTGTATGAAAGATTTTAATCATGTTTTTTTCTAACTACACAGTAGGCTAGTATAAGAACTTTCCCCTTGCAAAAACGAAGTGTAGGAAAATATAGAGCTCCTATGTATTCAACTCAGATTCTGTGCACTGGGGAGTCATTGAGTATTGCTGGATTTTTACAAATATGAAGTGGAATGTGGCCACCATTTTGTTGCGTTCCTCCTAGCAAATCTCCCATGCCAAAAGCTGACTAATTTGATGACCTTAACCACCTAAATTCTATGTAGGTTGGAAGGTTTTTTGTTGGTCATGGCTCAAGTTGGTTTCTGGCATAAATCTCCTTGGTATGACCCATTGATTGGTGAATCAAACCTCGGCACATCCTCGGGCTACTTATAATGGGAACGTCATTCAATTATGGGAATATGATCCATAAAAAAATAATAAAAATAAAAATAAAATCCCACATCATAAAGGTGATATAATCATTTTTTGTTGGCATGATGAAAACTACTTGTAAATTTGCTAAGTACATTATTCAGTAGTATAAGGGAGAGGAATTTGGTTTAATGAGGGACCCCTCATGTAAGGGTCGCCTTTTTTAACATAAGAAATTGACTTAACACTCATATCCCACCTTGTATTGACATTTGTACTCTCTGACACCATGCTAATGGTTAAAAGCATCATGTCTCTTAATCACAACTTGAAGGAAAATGTTAGCGCAATAGAAACAGTCGTAATATTCCACATGATGAGATATAGGTTTAAACCATTCATGGTCTATGCAATAATTAATAAGAAAAGTAAGGGAAAAAATCAACAATTACATAAGACAAGGATTTTACATAATTTGTCCAAGATGCCTACATCCACGGAGATATCCGTTTTTCATTATATGAGAAAAATAAAAGCTGTACAAAGCACTTTTACTTAAGTTTTCACCCTAGAATCCAAGCCCTTTGTAACACTCCCAAACCCGGATTCGGATATGGGATCCATAAACACCCCAGATTTGGATCGTTACATTATCTAAGTTCCGAATATCAATGGCCAAATATCATAATCCAAATTATATTTAGACCAATAGTGTGATAATCCAATAATTAATCCTTTATACATGGTCCAAATTAATTCAATTCCTTATATTACCATCTTCACAGATCTCATAATCCATAACCATAATTCAAATATAGCGGAAGCATTTTACATTCAATAGTCTACAAGTATTCAATTAGTTGCAGCGGAAGAATCTAATACTATGTCCACATCCATAGTAATGTAGCAGAAAAAAATCTATAATGCTCCAACATGAACTTAAATACCAGAGAATCAATCTGAACATTAGTATAAGGGGTGTCATTTCACCCAAGCATCAACAAAAGAGAAAATATACAATATCCCAATAATATCTATCAAATGTACATAGTCCAAAGTATGTCAAATGACAACTACCAATGAATGAAAAGTACTGGAAATGCCATGACAAGTCCTTAAGGATAGAAGACCTACGAGCACAATCAGTCTGAAAACAATATGGTTGGATTAGTCCCAACCTATAAGCAATCTAACTGACTACAAATAATATAAGACAAGAAACATAAATCTGAGTACTAGCAAGTCCAAATATTAGTACGATGTTAAACAAAAATCAAACGATAAATAAGCATGTTAGTACAGAGCTGAACAATAGATGAAGATCAAATTAAAATCGATGGTCCAATGCAAAGTTATAATTTCAAATAAAAAATTATAATTTAACAATTTGGAGTTCAATGTTAAGTCTAAATGTTAGTCGGTGTCCAAACAAGTAGTTCAATATAAAGTTCCAAAGTCTATGAATTCAATTATATGTGTTAGTTTCAAAAGGATTCAATGTTCAATGATCAAAGTGTTCGAAGTCCAATGTTTCAAAGAGTTCAAAGTCCAATGTTTCGAAGAGTTCAAAGTCCAATGTAAAATATTTGTATGCTCTAGTCATAACCCCACGGGTAGAGTCCAAATCTTTGTCAAACCCCAAGATTGAGCCAAAATCCCTTATTATAACCCCAATGATAGGGTCCTAATCTCCTAATTAACCCCAGAAGTAGAGTCGAAATCCCGTGTAACCAAAGAACATGGTTCGGAGCACTTTCTCACACTTAGCCTTATGAGTAGGCCTAAAGAGTCAAAGATTATGCTTAGCCCGGTGGAAAGGCCAAAAAAGTAGATGGTTTCACTTCGCCCTATGACGGGGACCAAAAGGGTTAAAGATTCAAAGTCCGATAATGTTCACATCAATTGGTTCGGAGAGTCTGTGGGTCTCGGTTTTCGCAAGACGGGTGGACTTCTTAAAAAAGGGGTCCACTCATCATGAGCTTAACCCACGATGACAAGGAGTTGCCACCATCCCTTTTTAAGATGTGATTGGACATCTATGTTTGAAAAATGGAATAATTTTATTTTTAAATTCTTTTGAAATGTTTGACTCCATTTTAAATTGATCGACTCAGGGATTCTGGGTAAATGGTTTGATTATGGATTAGGAAATGTGTTAGACACCCTTGTCCATCTACACATGTGGTTACCTACTTAAACTGGTTCAACACTAGGGTCTAATTTCTATGTGTGGTGTGTGAAAGAGTGTGTATAATTTTAGAAAGAGTGTCATGCTTGTGTAAGTGATTTGACCTACTAACTAATATTGTGTGTGATCATGTGTATATAAAACAAGTTTTCAATAAATTTATCTATTTAGTCATCTAATTACATGTTATTTAATAAAGGGAATAAATATTGAAAATGAAAAGTAGAGAAAGCGTACCTTATGTTGCTTCCCCTCTCATAACTGATTAAAACTATGTAAGAGTTAGTATATAAAACATATACATGACACAACTACACCCTCCAAAATTAAATAAAATAAAAACAAAATTAGATAAAAAAAGTACATGTAGAATAAGAAATATAAAAAAGAAGAAGTGATTACTCATAATTGATTTGGATTGTTTTAACTCGAGTCGGTTTAGTTTAGACTAAACTTAGGTTGGCTCAACTTGGCTTCGGTCCCTATTTTTTACTAGGTTGATGTCATGCCATGATATGGGGAATGATGCCAAAAAGTTTTTCCATAAGCACACATGGTCATAAAAATATGTACCAATGTATACACAAAGAATACATACATATGAATTTTTAGAAATATTCCTCGTAGTGTGCTGTGTCACATACCACATAGGTAAGGGTGTGATCTCTTCCCTCGAAGTAGTAATGCTAATTCCAAACCAAGGAAGAAACTCACCTAGATTTTACATAGGATCCAAGACTCATAAGTTATTCATAGTATATAAAACATTTGCAAAAATAAAAATTTTTAAAAAATCATCAGGTTTTATTATTATGCAAAGAAGGTCGAAACGTGACAACACATTTATTACACAGTCATGCAAGGTCCTTGGGTAGTAAGCATGAGAGACATTTGCAATATAAACATTTATAGATTGCAAGACCTGGTTAGAAAAAATATTATAAAAAATGGAAGGAAAACAGGTTAGGAGGCAAAATATTACACTACTAATAGAAGTGCAGGGGCGTGAATCTAATGGAGGACAATGGACATCCCAACAAATAACAGTGGCAGATGGAGATCTATATGCCTCCAGAAGACCCAATATTACAATCAGTACCAAAAAATGTTACAAAGTATTTACCAAAAAAAATTGTTACAAACTATATATAAAAAAAAGAGAATAACCATAGCCTCAGAACAATAAAAGCTAATATATAACAACATAATGAATTGCATCAATAAAAAAAAAACACATAATACAAACCACAATGGACTAAAATCATCACATGCCTTAACCTAAGTGACAACACAAATGATTAAGATATAAAATGAAAACTTTGCTTCCATTGTATTGGACGTTATCATATAGATGCTTAACAATTATAAAAAAAATCAAATAAGGGAGGTAATTACCTTCAATGTAAACACCATTGGGTGGGTTTCTTTCTTTTGAGGTCGGCAGCAGCATCCCTTGTGATTTAATTGTTCTTCCTAAATCTTGAATAGAGAGAGAGAGTGAGATCCAAGCTAAGGGTGGAAAACGAATGAGTTCTTTCTAGGGTGTTTTAAACATGCCAATGGTGAAATAGAGAGAGATGGTGAGATTCAGAGCAATGGGTATCTTAGAATACTTTTAAATGAGAGATAAAAAAAATCAAACCCAAGAGCTAAGGGCGTTAGTGGCTGGAGAGAGAGAGAGAGGCGCAAGAGCCGGGTTTTGGCGTCGAAAGGAGAGGGAATTGTTAGGGTTTTTTCACGGATGAGAGGGGGGTTTGGCCATGAGAGAAAGGGAACTTCCCTCCTTTGTGTTGTCCTAATTCTCCTTTTATAATGACCATACTCCATAGAAAGAAAACGAGAAGGAATCATGGATGTGGTCCAATCAGTTGGTCATAATAGGTCATTCTTAGAGAGAGTTGACGTGGAAAGAAATTCATGGGAATAATTGGGGCTGACGTGTGTATGTATGGAAGGGTATGAAGGGATTTCCAAGTTGGGTGTATGCCATTTTTTCCATGATTTTAGACTACTAGGTTCATGAATCAAGCCAAAAGTGGAACCTATTCTAGCCAAAATGAATGAGAGTGGGATCTAGCCATGTGGCCCCCTTTTTGGTCTAAAAGATAGAAAGTGGGTAATCTTTAATGACTGTTTGGATTGTGGATCTGGGTCAGATTCGATCATAGGTTTAGGCCGGGCTTAAGGTTTTTTTGTGTTTTGCGGTGTAGCATAATTCAGTGCATTGATGCTAAACTTTTTGTATTCACAAATTTGACAATTTTGATCAACACCCCACATTGACTAAGTCCGATGCTCTGATCATTGTGGCGACATCATATTTTTTATTTGAAACTCCAGAGTGCTTGATCGGAGGGTCAAAATTTGATATGGCATGATGAAAGGCATAAGGATGGAATCTGAAGGTCTTGTCCTGTATCATGAGGTTTTGAGGCATACTGAATCCATCTATGGTGTTCGATTAATCATTTGATGTGTAATTTGTCCAAAATTTGCAAGATTCTAAATTGAGGGTCGAGATTCATTGAAACATGAAACAATGGAATTTGATGATCAAACACTCTATTTCAAGGTTTTGGGACATCCTGAATGCATCTATGATGTTAGATTGATCATTTAGGGTGTATTTTGATCAGATTTTAAAAGATTTCAAATCAAGGATCAAGATTCGCTAAAACATGATATGACGGATTTTGTTGATCAAACACTCTATTTCTAGGTTTTGGACCATTTTGGATGCATCCGTGACACTCAATTAATTGTTTGATGCTTGTAAAATGAGATTCGGTGGTCCACCTTTAATGAAGGGTAAAATTGTAATTTTTAGTATAGATGTGACCAAACTTGGAACAATCATTCAGAAAGTTATGGGATTAAGAGAGATGATAGGAAGATGAAGAAAGTGAGTTCAACAAAGATCTTAGAAAAATCAGGGGTTTAGAGTGCCAAATTAGGAAAGAATGGGAATGACCTAAAAATGGGAGGTCATCTAACCACCTTGACTTCTTAGGATGCCTAGGGTCAATTCTAGAGAGTTAATGTTGCCCATTGAAAGAAACCTCTGGACCTGGGCCAAAATTAGGTGCTGACAGAGTCACATGTTTTCTATAATCAAAATATCTTTATAATGCATAAGTAAATGTAGGCATAGAATTTTCATGATTCCATCATTTTCAAGATGTGTGTGATTCAATAAAGTTTGATGTTAGTACATGATTTGATGTCCATAAAGCTGGATTTATGATAATTTGCTTATTGGTATGAATTGATGATTCAAGGCATGCAATAAGATTCGATGGTTCACATAGTTAGTATGATCACAAATGGGGCACAAAGTTCAATGGAATCAATGAGTTCAATACAAATGTACAGAAATTTAGAAATTTAAAAATATTTCCAAATGATCTAAGTGTAAAGATCAAACTAAATTTCATATCTAGTATTCCCAAACAGAAAAGCAAAGTTCTCTCTACTCAATGGATCATTAATAGTGTAAATCAATAAGGATTCATAATTCCACATAGGTTTTCAAGGATTCACATGGTGAAAATTCAGATTTCATATGATCTAATAGATTTAATAAGAGGAAGCAACCTACGTCATGGTTAAGAACAATAGTTACTTGCAAAAATTGATGTAGATCTAAGATTGTAACAAGGTTCAATTGTTCTAATCAAAACCTTTCATAGATTACAGATAATTTAATCACAAGGTCACATGGATTTAAGATATTCAAAGGGGAATCACATCTCACTAGTTATAGGAAGTATAATCACTTACTAAGTAGGCTTAAAACCATGAATCAAGCATGACTCAATAGCTTGGAAATAATGATTTACAATAATCTCAGAGAAATCTAAAAAATAACATCAGATAATCTAAAAATCACAAAAGAAGAATACAACACATCACCCATAGTATAATAATTATCTACACTAAGGTTCTTCTTCAAATCCTCCTTATCAATTAACTTGTCCAAAGCTTCTTCAATTCACTTCCTCTTAAATTTAACATAGATCAGATGAGAAAACATTATAGATTAATAATCTAATATCAAAAGCTTTAAATCTAAACTAACTTAGCCTAGATCTAAGAAAATCAATCTTATCTTAGCTTAGGAGAGCTAAATCCCCTATAAGTGATGTGTCCAACATCACCCATGTTGTAAACTTTCAGGTCTACAAGAACTGAATTATTAAATCTCTCCACAAATTTCAATGTGTCTGACATCCTCCTATGTTACCTGAGGACCACCTATTTCATCTCATGAGATCAAATAATTACCCATGTAAAGAAATAAATACATGTGATGATAGAATTAATAGTTCTTATTAAATAAATAAATAATTAATCATGTTTATATTTTATGTGAATGACTTTGTTAGGACACATATTTCCAACAAACAATTCTTACCCACTTGTATTGTCCAGCATCCCCATTTTACAAAAAATAAGGATGTGCTTAGGATTTAATGGTTGAGCCCCTCAAATTCACTCTTCTTAAAATGTCACCATATGTAGAAGTTGTGACTTGTTTATTGGCCTTTGGATCAATTTCTAATCCAATGAGTGAGATATAATGTCACAACCCGGATCCGTAGGTTGTGTTTGGAGCACAAATCTGGATACGTGACACTAGATGACACACCCCAATCCCGTATCTCATGGTGAAGAGATACCTTTTTTGAGTGTGACCATTGTCCTCTTTTTCACTTTTCCATATAAATTCCGTCCATTGCTTTTTTACATTCTTTAAGTCTAATATATCACAACACATATTGTAGCCGAATATTAAATGTGAATCATCCAACTCATTCGTATTCACATTTATTAGTAGATTATTTATTCATTCTCCATATACCTTACTAATGTATAGTAAAATCATAAAGTTGATCTATCTAATCACAATCAAGTAAAACAGAAATTAAACATATCCATATTTAAACTGATCAAAATATCCACAAGTTTAATATCAAAATTAAGGCTTCCAACAAGCCAAACCATAGTATTAAACCCCCATCATCAAAGGGGTATAACTTTGAATGAATAATATCTAGATATGTCCCATGTCCAATGTCTAAAATGTAAAATAGAACAGAAGTAAATAATGGGCCTAGCCGCCTAATCCTTCTCTTCATCTCCTTTAAGTTCAAATACGGTTCATGAGGTGCCACGTCTCCAAAGTCTCAATCTATAAAGTGGTGTCAATTTGGGTGGGCTTGACCAGCTCTGCAAGAAGATATACAAAATATGTAATAGAGAAGAAAGAACAAAGTAAGCACAATGATAGATAGGAATAAATCAAGATAGAGTAAAGATGTCAAATGTGTATTAATTTATAACAAGAAATCTATACATATATCCTTACTATGGTTCAAAGTATATCTATGCTTCAAAATAATCATAGGGTTTTTCAAATCAAATCAAAGTGTGCATATGTTATATACTAACAGACAAGGGTCTCCGTCAAATACCAAAACAGAATGCATACAACATTAGAAGGGTCTCCGATAAAACCAAAACATGCTAATAACTCATGTAAGATTTCTAATAAATCAAATCATGCAAATAACTAGGGGTGGCAATGTTTGACACGACCTGTGAGCCCGACACGAACCCAACACTAAATAAGTGGGTTAGGGTTGATTGTAAACTTGTAACAGGTCAAAGTAGGTAGACCCGCCCACTTTAGCAAAGATAATAAATGGGTCAGGTTGACCCATATAATCGTATACCCTTAACTTGCCATGAGACGAATCTAACCCACCAACACGAACTACCACATAACTTGCGAACTCAACACAAACCCAACACAAAATAAGTAGGTAGGGTTGATTGTAAATGTGTTTTGGGTCAAAACGGATCGACTCGCTTTGACACGATTAATAAATGGGTTAGGTTTAGGTTGAGCCATATAGTAGTATACCCTTATCTTGACACGACACAAACCCGACTCACCAACACAAATTGCCACCCTAACAAATAACCCATATAGGGTCCTCGACAAATCTAATCATCCAAATAACCCATGTAGGATCTCGGGCAAATCAAATCATGCAAATAAGCCATGTTGGATCTTCAATTACCGTGAAGGCTAACCCACTAGGAGGTCTCTGATGCCACAAGGACCAACCTTAGGGAGGTCTTTGAATTTTCCATGAAGACGCTTGCCACAAAGGCCAACCTTAAGGAAGTCTTCAAATTTTCCACAAAGGCGCTTACCATAAAGGCCAACCTCAAGGTCTCCAAATTTTTCACGAGGGCACTTGTCATAAAGTCCAACCTCAAGGAGGTTTCCAAATTTACCACAAAGGCGCTTGCCATTAATGACAACCCTATAAGGGTCTCTGTAGTCATAAAGACCAATAATAACCTACAAAGATCCACCAAGGCATCAAGGGTTTATCTGCTAAAATTCTCCTAGATAAGGGTTTCCTGTAAAAATCCCTCATGGTATCAAGGGTTTGTCCCCATGTAAGTCCCCCGGGACTTAGATAGTCTTCTAAGATTCTCCAGAACAAGAATTCTAAAACAAATCCACGTGTTCAAAATGACATGTCAAATCCATGCTTATGTAAAATAATGTATCTATTACGTAAGTAGGCTATACAAAATATATCCATATGTTCAATCTCATAAGCAATCTAAAACCAAAGATGCCAATCTCATGTATGAAGTCAAAACCAAAATATGAATGAGGATGTTTGGCTCAAAACTAGGCGCATATAGAAATCAGTGTAATGTAAAATATTTCTATGCCAAATGCAACCAAAGATAATGCAAGGTAGCTCAAATTTTTCAAAACTCATGTAGAATTCCAACGAGGATGCTTTATTAAATGCGGAATGTAAATTTGGATGAAATTAACATGCTCAGGCTATCAAAACTACCAACGGACACAAATCTCGAATGCAAACAAGAAACTCTATGATTCTAGCATGAGGATCAATATAATTAATACAAATTTTCATAGCTTAACAAGGAGCAAATGAATTCCATCAAAATGAACAATAGGCATATGTAAGAAATTCATAAAGATGCTATAAGACTTATAATTCATAGAGAACCAATCATGAGACCATAAATTAAATAGGTGGAGATCATAATTATAGGGAGTCAAAGAGAAATTGATGGTTCAACACATAAAATCTTCATTCCTATCCTATTGCCATGAGAATCTAACAATAATACTTCCTATATTAGAGTAGAGATCACCAAACTTGCCAAAATAAGACATCAACATTATGAAATTAGAATCATTTTCCAAAAAACTCATAGAAATAGGGAAATAAAGCATTCCTATTAAGCTTAAATCAATGAATCTAAGATTTTACTCAAAGAAATCAACATTTTCATGGAGATTAGATGTAAATACCTCAAATCAAAGCTCAAACTTATTACAACTAAGATCCTAGGAAAGGAAGCTATGCAAAGAATATATATTTACTTACAAGAATCAATTCTATAGAGATCAAAACCACAAATCTTCACAACATATGATAGAAATTACATTTCTAGGAACTTAAGAGTGGAGGTGTGTGCATATAATGCATATCTACTTACAAGATTCTTTTAATCCTTTCTTCCAAGAGAGTCTTCTTTTGAGACTTGTTTTCCTTTTGAAAATTTTCTTTCCTTTAAGATTAAACCATACGTTCATAGTTAAAACCCACAAATCTATAAGAATGTATGATGAGAAATTGAAAATAACTCATAAACTAAACTAGATCTAAGCTTTTAGGACTCGCCTTACTCATTGGAGAAGAAGAATTCTTCTCCTTTCCCAAAAGTCCTTCTCTTTTTCTATCTTTTTATATTTTTCATCCTTAAATGAGGTAAAATAAGGTATGGGGTCATCACTTGTGGGTCTCACAAGTGTTTTAGGGTGAATCATGCACGGACATGAATCCTGAGGTCGATCTTTCCCAAGTTTGCTCGCTCAAAGCAATTTGAGCGCTCAAGAATACTTTTAATTGCTCTTGTTGAGAGAACTTTTAAAACATCCGAACACCATTTTCCTTACAGGTTGTTCGATTGCTCTAGCTAGGTGGGTTCAATCGCTTGAACTCCTCCTGTGATGAATTTCACTTCTTGAGGTTCATTGTTGGGCCTTTGGGTTATCCAAGACCAATCTAACTGGGTCAACATTCCTTTAATCTTTCCTATGTTATATTTTGGTTTTTAGAGCACATAGGTTGGTCCTTTTGCTCGCATAATCAAAGTTTACCTTATGTAAATACACTGGGTTCGGTTTAAATCTCTATGACTTACTAAAAGTGGATGCGAGGCATTACATTTGGACATTTTTTTAGAGAAATTTATAAAAGTTCTCACCAATCACTATGAGTTTACTTAGTTGCTTACGAAAGAAAGATTATTATGATCTTTAAGTAGCTTTTGTGAGAAGAGTGGAAGAAAGTTACAAGAAAGGGCTTGGTAATTATCTAGTTATCTATTTTTTGGCTGTGAGGAGAGTAAAGAGTTGATTACAGTTAGTATTCCATGTGTTACTTAGTCAAAATCAAATCTTTCATTTCATGGACATATGCAATTTTTCTGTATCATGTAAATCTATTGTATTTTGTTTATGTGCTTGTTTTCTTTGCTTTCTTACTGTATGACTTCTTTTAGCCCAAATCACATAAATCGCACAACACAATGTCTTTAGCAAAACATTTTTTGTAAGAAAAATTATCATATATATAGCATCCCAATCTTAGGATCCAAATGATGCATACATTTTATAGTGGTCATGGTTGATGGTCCCACATAAATTATCAACTAATAAGATAAGAGAATGAATTGTTATTACTGCTGACAACTGGTTCAATAGGTTGGGCTTGGTCTGATTCATGTAAATTGGTTTTAGTCATGATAAGGTGTCGTGAAATTGGATATCACTTGCACACCTTTGGAGAAGTGTAAAAGAATTTAAACAATAATAGAACAAGAGAAAAATAAGAAGGATTTTCTCATTTGAAAATTTTGTAGAGCACAGTCCTACCCCCATCTATTTTTAGCAATTCAATGAGTACTAAGAAAAAGACACACCCTTATGTAGATGCCCTTGGTACTTATACCTAGTTTACGAGTAGTTGTGACCATGATTTTAAAACATGGAATCGGTAGTTGTGACCATGATTTTAAAACACGGAATCGGACATGATCGATTCTCGTGTTGGATCGGCCGAGTCGGACTGATTCCGAGTTGACTCGGACGATCCGTTGCAAAAAAAAAAAAGAAAAAATCGTTTTGTAAGAAAAAAATTCTAAAAAATCCCAAAAAATATATAATCATAATTGGAATTTTTTTTGTTGTTGAAAAGAATGACCATTTAAACATATTTTAATTAGAAAGAAAACTTATTTTTAATTTTTAACGAATTCTTACCTAT
>JAOXJP010227683.1:0-11257 GCA_025762735.1 Platanus orientalis | reverse complement strand
GTTAATGGGTCAGGCTCAGGTTGAGCCATACAATCGTATACCCTTATCTAAACATGACACGAACCTGACATGCCAACATGAATTACCACATAACCTACAAACAGGACACAAATCCAACACAAAATAATCGGGTTAGGGTTGACATAAATGTGTTTTGGGTCAAAACGGGTTAACCCGCTTTAACACGATTAATAAATGGGTTGGGTTCGGGTTGAGCCATATAATTGTATACCCTTTCTTGACTTGACACAAACCTAATCCACCAACATAAATTTCCACCCATACTTGCTGGTTTATGGATTCTAACCATAAATTTATGGTTTAATCTTATGAAAAAAAGGTTGTTCAAGGAGAAAGGAAGTCTTACTTGAAGATCTCATTAGTTGAAGGGATTAAAAGCTTTGGTAAGTAGTTATACAAGATTTACACTATTTTTATTTGTTTTCTGGGTTCTTAGATATATTGTATTGTTTGTGATGAGATCTAGGTTCTTATACTTTGTCTTGTATATGCGGTTTGTAATGAGATATTTCCATATTATGTTAGGATCTTAGAAATCCGTAATTTAATTGTAAAAAAAGAGTAGCTTTACATGATATGTAAATGTATTTTCTTAAGATATTGGATTCTATAAGTTTTGAAAGCTTGCAAGTTAAGATTCTATAAATTTATAGTCTCAATGATAGTTATTAATGCATGAAAAACTTGATTTTTCATGAAAAGTATGAATACTTGAATTGTAGTTGAGTATCTCTTATCATATTATTGTAAGAATAAAGAAATTGATTTAAGAACATATGGAGAAAAAGACTATGATGTACATTGACTCTGATTAGAATGATAATAGCTAATAGTAGCATATAAATTTCTTACGGATTGTTATAGAATAATTCAATTGAGTTATGAATTGAGATTTATGGATGATTGAAAAACATGTATAATATGATTATTATTAAAACCCTCACTTATGTTCAATGTATTGATTGTATAATGTTTGAAAGTATAATAACATGCAAAATTTTATGATTTCTTATTGAGTAAGTTAGAGATTGATTTGTTGATTTTGCTTATGTGTCTAATCATACTAATAAGTGCATGATATAAAGTTGGATGTCTTTTAGATTATGTTAGTGAATATTCCTATTGAGGGTTTATTTCTTTATAACTATGTTAGTGAATGTATCATGTGATAATACGTGTATGATATAAAGTCGGATGTCTTTTAGATTATGTTAGTGAATATTCCTATTGAGGGCTTATTTCTTTATAACTATGTTAGTGAATGTATCATGTGATAATACGTATATGATATAAAGTCGGATGTCTTTTAGATTATGTTAGTGAATATTGCTATTGAGGGCTTATTTCTTTATAACTATGTTAGTGAATGTATCATGTGATAATACGTGTTTCTTGTGTTAGATTAAATAATACATTATATAATGATAAGATAAGGTAAAATGGCTAAAGATAAATAAAAAATGAATTAAATAAAAGATCAAGAAGAGTGAAAGAAGATAAGTAAGAATGATAAAGATAAGTGTCAAGATGATGTAAGATCCCACCATTGGGAGTTAGACGATGACTAGTGATGATGATAAGTAAAAGTGACTAAGACACAAATAGTAATGAATGTGATGACCTTCTTATTGAAAATATAATTTAATGGTGAAGTATGATGGCCTTTGTCGTGCCCCAAAACCCATATCAATAGGGATACAAATTTTGGCATGTGACATTAATTAATTAATTCATTAAAATATAATTTTTTTGTAAATTATTTTACCTTTTTCATTTACTTTCACATTTATATGCAGTAGAATAAATACGTCAATCATAAATCATTAATCACAACCATTCCATTCCATAAGTTTGACCTATAAATAAAATCCATAATCAGTAATAATAATCCACAAACCTAAAAATCCATAAACTTGTAGTTTGACATTCTAAACCATATAGCCTGACATTAATTGAAATAAAATAATAAATCTAACTACTAAAATCCACTATTTTATTACATCTTTTCAAATAAAACTGAAATAATTAAGCTAAACTTAAATAAACATAATGTCTTTACTGAAATAAATAAAGTATGTCTGGTCCAATCATTCAAGTCCCTCTAGCTAAAACTGCTACTCTATGGTTTCTTTATCATTTGTGGTATTAATTTGGGGTAATCTTGACAGGCTCAATAAGAAAACAAGTAAAGTATATGAATCACTGGATTAAGATTTAACACAATTTCATAAATACAAAACATATAGTTTTCATATATTCTAAGCAATATACAGAACGATATAGTACTTAAATCATTTTTTAACAATTCTAAGCATGTTACAAAAATACAGTATCATGTGTAGAACTTAAAAAAAAAATACGAATCAAATACTTTTAACTAATCAAAACAAACAAAAACATATATCAAAGCTGAAATAGAATAAAAATATAACTGATATCAAAACTAGTACATATAATAGTTCCCATTGTTTATACCCTAGTGAGAAGGGCCATAACAGTCACTAGGGCCATAACAGTTTGCACCATATATCTGGTGAGGTGGGTATTACTATATTATCCCTATTAGTGAGGGATCCATGTAAATAGTTTACACCATATACTTGATGAAGTGGGTTCCATCAAACACCTTGATTGGTAGAGTGACTTTATCACAAAAAATATCATTCTCTTATAGTTTCATTCAATACATATATATTGAATACATATTTATGTACAATAAACTAATCCAAAACAAATATAACAAAGATTGTTTGATCCACCTAAGCACAAACTACAAATTATCTTTTGAAAACATTAAAAATATATTAAAAAAATTAACCTTTTGAAATTTTAACAATAGTAAATGAAATCAATACTTTTTTTTTTTGCAAATCAGAGTTTTTAAGAATACTAAAAACTTATTTAATGCAAATCAAAAGTAAAACATGTAGGATCTTTTGCAAAATAGATGGAAAATACTTTTAAAAACATAATTGGATTCAAAACAAATCATAGATTATGCATTTTTCCTTTATAAACGAAATTCCCTTTAAAAAACTCTTAGCTTTCCTTCAAAACATGACTATTTTATAATGAAACAATGAAGATCATGCAAAACGAATTCAAAATAGAGATTAGAGCACTCCAAGATCCTAAGAGAATGAAAAACAATCATAGTTTACTTGTGTTCTTACAAATATTATTTATCTTTACAAAAATGAGGTTTTGAAAAAAATGTAACAATTTATAACCAGAGTAAAATGACCAAAATCCTTTCAAAAACGAGATTGAATATATTCTAAGAACCTTGGAATTTAAAAGTAAAACAAAGTTTACCAGTGTTAGCTCTTCACTTGAAAATTTGTTCATAAGCTTCAAGTTCTTTATAAATCTTAATATCCGTTGCAAAACCTAGCTTTCTCTTCCTCTTGCTCGTTGATTCGTTTGTAGGGTTTTTATATCAAATTAGGTAAGAACAGTATATTATTTAGACAAAAAAAGAGTCCCAAAACAATTAAGAAACCACAAAAGCTGAAGAGTTGCAAAATAGAGACTTTACAAATTTGATCTGTACAAAGCTGATCGATTGGGAAGTGCTCGATTGATTGGGCTTGGGCCTAAATTTTCAAATTTTTTTCTCTTATATCACTCACACAAAAACATTCATAACTTTTTCGTTAGGGGTCGGATTTGCTTACCATTTGTTTTGTTGGAAACAAGACTTCAAGACATTTCCAATGACATATAGTTTACTCATCAATTATTTCTACATTTTTACTAGTATGTCTTTAAATTTGTGTAAATTTATAACTTAATTCATATATATTTAAATCATTCTAAGTGCATGTGGAACATGTGAAAATCATATGTGTGACATGTGTGTGTAATATGTGTGAATATGTGTGGGGTGTTACAACTTTACCATTGATGATACAAGTCAATAGAGAAGTATGATGATATATGTAAAGAAAAAAAATGTATGACCACCGTTCCATTAAGAATACAATCAATAACAAAGTGTGACGGTTCTCCCATTGGGTATAATTCAATGGTATGATATATATGATGACCCTCCCATTGGGGTATAGTCAATGGTATGATATATATGATGACCCTTTTATTAGAGAATTATATAATATATCATAGAATAAGTAATATAAAGGTTTTACTATTGGGGAAAAAAATAAAGTACGATAAGAAAAAAAGAAAAGTTTATAAAGTATGTAAAAGAAGTGACATCATTTTAAGAATGAAAAGAAAGTTCATAAGAAAAGAAAATGACAAGAAAAAAAAAGGAAAGCATATAAGCTTCAAAAATAAAGTAATAAGTCATATAAAGAAGAAAAAGTATTAAGACAATGAAATGTAAACATATAAATTTCACAAGTAAAAAGAAGTTCATAAGTTATGTAAGAAAATAAAGTTTTATGAAAAAAAGAAAGTACATAAACTACTAATACAAATGTAAGTCCTTAACATGAATACGAAAAGAAAATGTCAAAAACATAACGAAAGCACATGATATTCAAAAGAATATAAATGTTTTTTTAAACTATATAAAAATAGTAGGATGTATATAATGGTCTTCGCTTTGGGGTATAATTTAATGGTATGATGTATATAATGGTCCTCCCATTAGGATATGATTCAATAGTAAGATGTGTATAATGACCCTTTCATTGAGGTACAATTTAATAGTATGATAATCAATGATAAATGTTAAATAAATGTTGAAAAATGATAAATAAATATTAAAAGAATAATAAATAAATGTTAATAAGTGGTAAATAGAACATGATAAATAGTAAATAAGCTATAATAGGTGACAAGTAAAAAATATAATAACTAATTTGAAGTCTTGATAAATGAGAAAGAAAAAGGAAATGATAAATGAATAAGTAACCTAGGTAATGTAACTAGTGGAATAAGTAAAGAACATGCGATATATGATAGTTAGTGAATGACTAAAGTAAATTAGAAAAACAAAAGATGATGTTAAATAAAAGAAAAATGAACAACTGTGAATGAATAATATGGTAAGTGTAATGAACATAAGAATGCGAATGATAAGTACTAAAGTAATGATAGATTTATTAAATATATAAGTAGAATTTCTTATATCTCATTATGCAAATATTTTGTTATAATTATTAATTTCTTAAGAATGATGCATATTTAACTTGAAATGAATTGTATATGCATATTCATGTTGGGCGGCTTAGCCCAACGGTAAGGCTTACCGTTAGCGTCCCTGATGGCACGGGTTCAAGTCACGGAAACAACCTCTCCAAAAATGGGGGTAAGGCTGCGTACTTCTTGCCCTCCCCAGACCTTGCATTAGCAGGAGCCTCGTGCACTGGGCCGCCCTTTTTTATGTTGGGAAAATATAAGTTATGCATGAGAAACGATATGAAATGCTTATTAGGATGTACACTCTTTATCATAGATGAACTAATAAATACTTAGCATGTGATTGAAAGTACACATTTCTATGTAAAAGATTTGTGCTTTACCCGTTCGTTTCCATTGTAAGTTTTGTATACCTAATTATAAACCATGAAACTCATCATTACATAACATCTTTCAGATAGGTCATAGAGTATAAATGTATCAATTGGAGCACTTGGTTTTGGGGAGGGCATGCTAGTGGGTGCCATCCTTAGTCTTTATTTTTAGCACTAGTACAATCTTTTCATTTCATTGTGGATCTTGTATATTGGGTTGTATTAACCTTTAGAATTAAGAGTTTATGTTTTGTAATGCATTTATGTAAGATATAGTTGGATTATGTCTATTTGATATTGGAGATATTGATAGAGCTTTATGTTTAATAGATGATGGATGAGCTTTATTTTTATTGTACATGTGATGTTAGTGATTTATCTTTATTTTGTTGCATATAACATGTTTAAGATTTAATGTGAAGATCTAAGCGACTATACATGTTACGGTAAATGAGAAAAATTTATAGTAAATTATATAAGGACTTGTGAGTAGCGATCTGAATTTACAGCTAAATAATGCTTTGAATTTGGGGTTGTTACATAAGATTTTCCCATATGTAGGAACAGACACATGGTGCCGGAAAGTGAAAATCACCCCCAAAAAGTGTAAATCACTGTTTTGACACCATATTCGCCCCTGCATATGGGTTGACCTTAGGCATTGAGTAGGGGTGTGCTCTAAATCCATGCCATATTTACAATGGTGCATTACCAAAAGATCAATAGGGTGCCTTTTCTTTTCATTTGAACATGGTGTGTAGAGAAAATTCTAGGCAAGCACATCGTTGATGATCCGCTATTTCACCATGTCACTATTAAGGCTGTAAATGAATCAAGAACAAAGCAATTTGCCAAAATCATTGTGTTCGTTAAGATCAATGGAAATCTATATTCGCTAAAAAATCCAGCGGATAAGTTAAAAGAGGATCTATATTTAAATCTAATTATTTATTCAGATAAATATCCATCACACAAAGTTTTCATTCATTACAAAATCATTGTATATATATATCTGGTTTGAAATGGACCAAATATGGATCGGATCCGAAAACAATATGATCTGTTTGCAATCCTAATCACTTTATGAAACATCTACTCCTTTTGGTCTAGGCTTAGAGTGGAATTGGATCGGGTCAAGGTTAGATTTTGGCCGCTTGGGAAACGTTCAACCCAATTGGGATGAAATTTGGGGGGTGGGGGGAGGGAGAGAGTTGTTGGATCGGTTAAGGCTTATAACATGTAATCCTATATTCTATGAGTCTAAAACTTGACATGGGATGTGAAGAGACAAATGTGCCAAAGATCATGCATGGACCACCACAGCGCCTAGTATCACGCTCATAACAGTCTGGAATATCAATCCGTTTCATTCATTTAATTTTTGGATTCCTTCATTCTTGCTGTACAAATCTGTAACGTCTATGTGCTTTTAATGTTTGTTTCCTTGTTTAAGCCTCAAACGGCTTGATGTATATTTTTGTAATCTCTATTTAAATGTCAATAGACAAGCCTGCCAATACACGACAATTTCTCATTTACGTGGTATCAAAGCCTCACGAGGAACTCAGGAAATATGTCATCTTCCTCAACCTCATCGATCCCTTCTGTGGGCAATTCATCTTCTCTAGATATATTCTCCACCAAAACAAATTTGCCAGAAATTTCCATCAAATTAGCCTCCACCAACTACTTGCTCTGGAAAGCACAAGTGGTTCCGGTTCTTAGAGGTCATGGACTTCTCGGTTATGTCAAAAATGAAGTCCCCTGTCCACCTAACACCATTGCAGGTGAAGATGGTGTTCAAAATCCGAATCAAGCGGCAGCAACGTGGCTGCGCACTGATCAGTTGATACTAAGATGGATCAACAGCTCACTTTTTGATATCCCTCTTTCACAAGTGATAAATTATGAAACTGCTCATGAAGCTTGGGAGGCACTCGAAACCTTGTATGGTCGACATACACGTGATCGAGTTCAACAAATGCGTGGTGAGTTGCAAACACTCACAAAAGGTGCCTCTTCTATGAAGGACTACTTGCACAAGGCCAAAGCTTTGGCCCTTTCCCTATGTGGTGCAGACAAACCTATGGATGATGAAGACTTCATCATTTGTTTGCTACGAGGTCTAGGACCTAAATTTGATCCAATTGTAGCAGCCATTAATGCAAGAGATATGTTTCCACCTCTCGAAAATGTTATTAGCAAGCTAAGGGATTTCGACCTTCGGATTTCTGCATCCCGCAATAATACAAACTCTCCTATGGCGTTTAATACCACTCGAAATTCTGGTTTCAAGCAATGTAGTGCTACATCAACTCGTGCTCGTGGACGTGGTCAAAATAATCGTGGACGTGGAACCAACAACTCATATGAAAAACAATCAAATGGACGGGGTCAGCAAACTTCAAAACGTGGAGGACGAACATCACGCATAACCTGCTTCAGGTGTGGAGGCCCCAATCACAAAGCTGAAAATTGTTGTGTCACTGATGAAGAAGCCGAGAAATATCAAGCTTTCCTTGTAGTTCAAGCAGGCGAGGTCAGTGATGAAGCAAGGTACCCGGACACAGGAGCAAATCAACATATGACTCCCATTCAAACTGAGAAACAAGGTATTTTACCATATAAAGGCACTGATGCAGTTATGGTTGGTAATGGTTCTCATCTTCCTATTTCTGGTATTCAAAATTCATATGTGCCTAACACAAACCTCATCATGAAGAATACACTTATTGTTCCTGCTCTACAGAAGAAATTACTCAGAGTTTCTCAATTCACAGCTGACAATAATTGCTCTTTTGTGTTCTATCCATGGGGCTTTCTTATCAAGAATCTGAAGACGAACCAAGTAATGCTTAAAGGACTCGTGAAGGATGGATTATACCCCCTGCATTTCAAGACTTCATCTTCAGTAGCTTTTGTATCCAATAGAGTCTCGGCAAATCTGTGGCATGCCAGACTTGGTCACCCGAATTCTAGAATATTAAATCCTTTGTTAAACTCTCTTCCTATATTGAATAAAAGTCTTATGTTTTGTGAAAGTTGCACTTTAGGGAAATCCACAAAACTGCCCTTCCATCCTCGACAGAAACGTGCATTTGTTTTTCTTCATACTTTACATATGGATGTATGGGGCCCTGCGCGCCAGTTATTTCTTCAGAAGGTTTTTGATTTTATCTAGTTGTTGTGGATGAATACTCTCATTATATTTGGTTATTCCCTATGGCTAGAAAATCTGATGTGCCTTCTATACTCCCTAACTTTCTCAATGTGATGGAAAAACAGTTTAATACTCGGGTAAAAATTGTTCAAAGTGATGGAGGAGGTGAGTTCATAATCAAACACTCAAAAATTATTTCTTGTCCCAAGGCATAATACAAAGATTATCTTGTCCTGGAACTCCAGAACAAAATGGTTGTGCCGAAAGGCGACATCGTCACATTGTCGATACATCTCTAACTCTAATGGCACATTCATCATTTCCAACAAAAATGTGGCCAAACGTCTTTTAAACATCAACTTTTCTTATCAATAGATTGCCAAGTCTGACACTTGATGGTAAATCTCCATATGAGTTAGTGTTTGATTCTCCCCCTTCATACAATATTTTGAAAGTATTTGGTTGTGCTTGCTATCCCTATCTCACTCTGTTTGGCAGATCAAAACTTGAATTCAAGTCCACACCGTATGTGTTTATTGGATACTCACCTCATCACAAAGGATATAGATGCATGGACTTGAAAACTGGCAGGGTATATATATTCCGACACGTGATCTTTAATGAAAATAGTTTTCCATTCTCTTCCTCTATGCAGGCATAGTCCTTAGGGACAAGTACGTGGTTCAAAAATAGAGCACTACCCAAAGGTCTTTTAAATGAGCACAAAAACAACAATATCTCTACAAGTGCAGCTGCTGTCAACAATTTGGTTCCAGAATTGAACATTCAAGCAGACTCAGAAAATGGGAATGAAGCACCTACAACAATCAATTCGGAACCACAGTTGAATATTCATGCTCCTATTTCCACTGAACCTGTTCGAACTCATAACATGGTCACTAGATCACAAGATGGCACAAGAAGACCCAAGGTCTATTTCTTAACAAAACATCCTGTACCATTGTGTTTTCTTTCAGATTTAAGGGCTGTACCTGCAGAGCCAAAGTCCTATAAAATGGCACTAAAAGACCCAAAGTGGAAGCTTGCCATGCAGATGGAAATTGATGCACTTTATGAAAACAGGACATGGACACTTGTGCCTCCATCACCGAACATGAATCTAGTTTCCAGCAAGTGGGTGTTCAAAGTTAAAACAAAAGCGGATGGTTCTATTGAAAGATACAAGGCGGGACTCGTTGCTAGAGGATTCAACCAATTGCAAGGATTGGATTATGAAGAAACATTTAGTCCTGTTGTTAAAACATGAACCATTCGTTTAATTCTCACTTTAGCCTTGTCAAAAGGATGGTCTTTGCACCAATTAGATGTGAGCAATGCGTTCTTGCATGGAGATCTACAGGAAAAAGTGTTCTTGACTCAGCCTCCTGGATTTGAAGATCCAGCTCATTTCGAATATGTATGTCACCTACACAAAGCACTATATGGTTTAAAACAGGCACCCAGGGCGTGGTACCTCAAATTCAGCAATTATATATGTCAAATGGGATTTCATCGTTGTCCCTATGATACTTCATTATTCTTTCGGCAACAAGGTTCTGAGATTATCATCTTACTGATATATTTAGATGATATAATTCTAACTGGATCCTCAAGCACAGCAATTCAGAAAATCATATCTCATTTGTCTACTGTGTTTCACATGAAAGATCTTGGAGATTTACACTTTTTCCTTGGAGTACAGGTCACTCGGGACTCTACTTCAATTACTTTATCTCAATCCAAATACCTGTTAAACTTATTACAAAAATTTGGATTTGATGGAGCAAAACCAATGACAACGCCACTAGCCTCGACCACATATTTATTTGCAACTGAAGGAGAAATTCTCACTGATCCAACATCATATCGCCGGATGGTAGGAACACTGCAATACTTGACAATGACACGGCCCGATATTGCATTTGCTGTCAATTATGTTTGTCAATTTATGCAAACACCTCGAGCTCCTCATCTTGTTGCTGTCAAAAGAATTTTTCGGTATCTCAAAGGAACTCTAAATCTGGGTCTTTGTCTCACCAAAACAAATGCTTCTGCTTTACATGCATTCTGTGATGCCGACTGGGCTGGATCAAAAGATGACAGGCGTTCAACAACTGGTTTTGCTGTGTTTCTTGGAAATAATTTACTCTCTTGGGGAGCCAAGAAGCAGACAACTGTGGCAAGGTCCACTGCAGAAGCGGAATATCGTGCGTTAGCTTCAACTACTACTGAAATCATGTGGTATATGAATCTATTGACAAGCATCGGATATAAGTTGCAAGCTCCCACTCTATTTTCAGACAATATAAGTGCAATAAGTATGGCTAAGAACCCAGTCTTCCATCACCAAACAAAGCATATTGAAATAGATGTGCACTTCGTAAGGGAGCAAGTAGCAAGAGGACTAGTTCAACTTCAACATGTTCCAGGCAATGAGCAAGTTGCAGACATTTTTACAAAACCACTCTGCAATCCGAAGTTTGAACCAAACAGGAACAAGCTCTTCGTCGAACCAATACCACCTCGAGCTTGAGGTGGGATGAAGAGATAAATGTGCCAAAGATCATGCATGGACCACCACAGCGCCTAGTAT
>JAOXJP010227682.1:0-11257 GCA_025762735.1 Platanus orientalis | reverse complement strand
TTATTAAACATTGAATATTTTTTATATATATATATATATATATATATATATATATATATATATATATATATATATATATATATATAAAGTTTTAGGTTTTAGTTGTTTTAATTTTAGGAAAATAAGATTTTTAATTTTATATTTTAGAACATAGTTCTAAAACTCAGCCGATCCGGGTTCGGATCGGCCGGATCGGATCGGGATCAGCCTAGTCCAATCCCGAATCCTAGGTCAAATCGGCTTTAGCAGCGGATCGACTTGGATTGGTGGATCGAGATCAAGTGGATCGGGATCGGTAAACCGGATCGGCTCTGGATCAAACGGATCGGCCGATCCGAGCCAGATTTTCACATTTTTCCCTTTAATCTTGGATCGTCCGAACCTTTCAAGGATCGTCTGATCCTTTCAAGGATGTCTGGATCGGCCCTATCCAATCCCGATTCTGATCCTGATATTTTGATCTATGTTTTAGAAACCTTGGCTAACAAGTTTAGGATTTTAAGAAATTTACTATTTTAGCAAGTTTTAAATTGTTTAAGGTTGTTAGCCTATTTAAAGGCAACCCCTCCCCATAATTTTACAATGAATGAATGGTGAATAAAAAATTTTCTTGCATTCTAACTCCTGGCTAATGTGTTCTTCCTTTATGAAGTCTAAAAGCCAAGAGTGGTTTTTCCCAAAGGTGGATTCTTTGGGTTTATTCAAGCTTTGTGGAGGCCAGGATCCTCTGTTTTAGGTTTGGAAAAGCTTCAAATCAAGTATTTATCTTTTCTTTTTCTCTTTTCTTGTTTTAACTACATCACTTTGAATTTTATTGATATTTTTTGCCATCATGCTATATCATCTTTGGCATCATCTCTATTGTGCTGCATCATTAAGACTTTCTAAAAAAACATTATTCCCATATTTACTGATAACCCCTTAATAATTTAATCATAACTTTCCCAAATCACATCGGATTTGTGCAATCTTGATCTCTTTAGAAAGGTAATTGAATAATCTATCTAATGTACACCAAAATCAAGCCAAAAAGACAAGTTTTGCCCTGTGAAAAAGTGAGCTAAACACCAAAAACAGGATTACTCTAACAAAAACAACCAAAATCTTGGCACTATTGGCCTTATTACATGGACACATAAAATAAAGGCATGTTCTATAAATCACTCCATATGTGGACACTATCAAGGCCAAGTGTGGGCCCCACCTTGCTCTCATGTCCACACCATAGTGAATACAAGTACCATCTACCATTCTACTACTTCCACATTATATATATAGACAGACCATCCAAGTGCTACTATCAGCCATGTTAGTGAGTACTCTATCATACAATCGAGAAGGCAACATTCAAGTCACTATGTTTCAGCTGATAAGTTCAAGTGCAATGAATTCACAATTCATGGTAGACTGATTATCCTACTCAGCTCTGAGTAATTCAAGTGCAATGAATTCACAATTGGTAATGGGTTTTCATTTATACTTTTGAATCCATCACTTTCGAGGTAGCATCATGGGTTAAGGAATCAAAAGAATTCGAAGACTCTCCATCAATGATCTCACAAAGGATTGGTTTTCTTGCATATTCCACTTTTTTTAATGTTTTTCTTTGTATCTTGTAATTTCTGCCATTGTTCTCAACTTTTTCAGTCATTGAATTCTGTTTTTTTCTCCTTCTTGCTTAAAAAATCGTTAACCATAAAAATAAAAATAAAAATTTGAAGAACAAGAGAGAAAAAGAAAGGAAACTCACGACTGACAGTGATGGTGGGTCTATGGAACATGTCCTCCAAAGTTTCCGCCAGGCTCTCATAGCAATTATGTGCAGTAAGACCCACCTTCCTCCCAATCAAAACAACATCCATATTCACCTTCACAAACAGGGAACTGGGTAGACACCCTTTCTCCTGAGCACTGCCATTGTTCTTGTTGTTACTGTTAGTGTTCTTGATTGTGGTTTCCTTACTTTTATTGTTCCCGCTGACCATCTGTTCATCTTCAGCAGTTGGACCCTTCACCTGACTAACCAAGTTGTTCATCCTATAAGCCCTTATAGGTGGCCATCCCACAACCTGACTGCTACCAAAAGAAACGAAGTGTAGCAATGAATAACCAAAGCCATTATCCAAAAAAAGAATGTTGCTCGATATAGAGTATCCAAAAAACCCACAAAAAATCAAAACGATTAGTAGAAAAGGAAAAAAAATCATTAAATGAAACAAATAATAGGAACCAAAACAAAAACAAAAACAAAAGAGAATAACATATTAAATCATAAATAAGCAAAACCAATAAAAAATATAGATAGCCCATATTCATCATCAAATCACAAATCAGCAAAACTAGTTAAAAAATAAAGAAAACAGATTAAAATGAATGAAAAATGAAAATGAAATAGCCCCCTCCCCCAACACACACAAAATGACGAATAAAAGCCCATTTACATCAAATTAAAATCATCAAAACCCATTAACAATAGGAAATAATAAAAAAACGGTAAAAAAGAGTTAAGTCAAGGAAAGGGGAAAAAATCCAACTACAAACGCAAAACAAACAAGACTATGAACACAAAACGAAAATGAAAACAAGATCATTAAAAAGTTAAATCTCTATCCATTGATCTTACCTAGCACCATTACCAAGTTCAGTCTCTTGAGCAACAGAATCAACAGTTCTCTTCGTACCCAAAACAAAAGGAGCAGAAGTAATAGCACTTCCAGAAGACAAAAAAGAAGCACTAGAAGAACCACGAGAGCCCATAGTAGGAAAATCCTTAGCTGTCAAGATCTTACCATAATCTCCTCAAGCACACGGCTTAGACTTCCCTGCACCACCTAGGCTCAAACCCAGACTCAGTTTAATCTCAACCTCAACTGGGTACGAAGAGACCTCGGACAAAAACCCATATAGTCTTGTTCCACCACTTCCGCCTTTGACACCGTCGACATCGACCCATTTGTCAAGCTTCCCAATGAAGCACCTCCACCACCACCTAATAAACCCAAAACACCTTCCATTGAAGCTCATAAGCTCAACAGTTGGAGATGGTGATGGGTAAGGCTTAGGAGGATGGGATTTCTCCTTAGGAAAAATAGCCCTAAATTCCCTTTTTCTACACAAAATGAACAGAAAAAGCCCTGCTTAAATGTTAACCTAACCCTATTGAGTTGTGGAAGTGGGGCGACTGAGGAAGCTGAAACTCTAAGCTTCGAGGTCAAAGATCGCAGCTCGTAAGATTTGGCTCTGTGGAGAGTTTTTCATGGGAGGATGGGATAAAAACCCTAAATCAAGAGAAAGAGCTATTACTTTTCACAGGAAGAAATGGAGGGGAAAAAAGTTGGGGCACAACAAGCTTAAACAGAGTTTTAAAAGTACAAAAACACAGCCTACAGCCTTCTAAAAATGTTGCATATGTTCTTTTTGCACTAACACATGAAGAAGAATTACAATTTCTTTAGGTAACGCTTAAAACTACTGTATAAATATAAATTAAAAGGTGTTTTTAAAAAAAAGTTGCTTATTTAAGTTTTAATAGCGTTTTATAAATGTTGCATATTAATTCATTTCTTTTTCATAGCGTTTTCTATAAAAACGCTACCTAAAGAAGTGTTGTCAAAAATTAATTTTGTTGTAGTGCTTCTCTAGTTTGTCTCTGTGTTTTTATCTCTGTCTCTTCTTCTATCATCTTCTCTTTTTCTTTACCTTCGGGATGCAGATATGTAACCGGTTTGGAGACTCTACCTGACTAGGTAATAAAGGATATGAGCTCTTTTAGCTCATCCTTTAAAAGTTTAGGGTTTGTAACTTCTCCAACCAGGTAGCCCAAGGGAACTTTGTTCAGCAAGTACTGAATTCTGGTTGGTGGAATGATATTGATAATTTGGTAGGAAGATGAAAGGTCAGTGAGTTGGCCATACAGTGATGGTGGCGGGATGATATGAGTTGATGAGAAAGGGTCATGAATTGTTGAATCTTCCCCATATATGTTGATGTCAGGGGGAAAAACTATGATTAGGCTATCTAGGGTTGTATCCTACATGTAGGTGAGCAAGTGCTCATACTCAGGAGAGGGGATAGGCTCAAGAAAATATCCTTCAATGGTGGACACATGATTAGTGCCAGGCAAAAAGATGACTTTCTTGGGCTTTGAAACTTTGGTAATATTGCTGGTAGGGTTAAATTGGATGTTGGTAGTACCTATCATATTGATCTCTTTTGATGGCTTATGGCCGGACAGTGGATTTTGGATGATGTTGATATTTCTTGGGGGATTGGAGGGTGTAGGATCAAATGATACCTTACCCTCATCGATCAGGTCTTGAATGTCATGTTTTAAACAGAAACACCTGTCGAGGGTGTGCCCTAGAGTCTGGTGATACTCGCAATACTCTGATTGATTGTAGTAGTAGGGTAGAGGGTAAGGAGGAGGTCTGGGATCGATTAGCTACAACAACTTCTTCTTAATGAGATACTCCATTATGTACTTATAGGAGTAGAGGAGAGGGGTGAACTTTCTTTTCTTCTTTTCTTCTTTGGGAGCAACCAGGTACCTAGGCTGGTAAAACTGCTGAGTTTGAGGAGGGATGATATTCATAGCTACAGGGTAACCTTGAGCTAGCTATGGCGGTGGTAGAACATGACTACTGTTCTAACTAAGTCGTGGAATTTCAATAGTATGCACCTGGTTAGCCTCTGGCCGGGTAGTAGCTTTCTTCTTTGGTACAGTCTTAGAGGAACTGCCTGGGGCAAGCAATGCCTCATGTACTAACCTTGCCCTGATTGCCAACTCTACCTCACTAGCTTTGTCAACAACCTCCGTAAAGTTATTCTGAGATGCAGTCAGAAGCATCAATTGGTAAGTAGGACCCAATGTTTTCATGAAAGTCAATATCAGGTCCTCCTCAGACATAGGATGTTTCAAGTTGGAGGTCTTCAATCTTCATCTATATGCAACATCTTTGATGCTTTCTCCTGAAGCAGGCTTCATTCCTTCAACCTCTTCTCTAGTTGGCAATAGTTTAAGGTTGAATCTATAATGGTTAAGGAATGACCGCGTCAGGGCCCTCCATGTGCTGATGTTCTTCTTCTCTTGGCTTGCTAGCCATTTCCTTGCATTCTTCTCCAAGCTCTAACGAAACATCTAGACTAAGATCCCCTCATCATATCCCCATTGGAACATAGCATTATAGTACATGCGGAGATGCATCCTGGGGCAGGTAGTATTGTCATACTTCTCAACATTGGGCATTTGGAAGTTTGGTGGTAGCACACCTCTAGGGTGGATGTAGAGGTCCTCAAAATCCATAAAAATAGGGAACTATCCCCCCTTCATAAGTTCCAACTTTACAATGAGCTTTGCTAACTGTGCACTTGTCTCATCTTTCTCATTTCTCTTTTTACTTGTTGATGGCCCATATTGTTCCTCAATGTTGGAGATGGCCCGGTACTCTGGCTATAAATATGTAGTTGTGGGTTGGAGCGAGGCAGTGACATAAGTGGGACCATGTGTGTATGCCTAGCTGTACGGGAGAGTCTGTTCGATAGTACTGGGAAGTGGTAGTTCAGTTGTTCAACTTCGGCTCTGAGGTCCTCCCTACTTCATCAGATACTGAAACATCAACTGCTCGAACTCAGAAAGGGAAGGAATTTGAGGCTGCTCATTGAGGCCTGGTTGGCTAAGGGATAGTGAAGAAGATTGGGGTATGGAAAAGAATTGACCAGATTTTAGGGTGGATGTCCAACCATGCCGGGACATGAAGTTCCCCATGAGTTGCTCCACTTCTTATTTGAACCCCTCGGGGGGTGCTTTCAGGAGTGGTCTTTGCAGGAGGTGGATTTCTCATAGATGTTTCTGGCATGACAAGGGGTGCAGTGCTTGCTGTGGGCGAAGGTGTTGACTTGTCAGCCATTGCTTTACATTGTGCTTTCTTTTACTTTTGCAGTCGAGTCTCTATAGGAGCAATTGTAGCTTGCTTAACTGAATTGGTAGAGAAGTTCATTGTTATTATTTTTTAAGGTTCATAGAAAATCCTACTATCATTGAGCTCACTTTTCAAGGAATGAATGAGCTCTGCCTGTGTTTCATTCCAATGTCGGGCACATTCACGTGAGACCTTGGCCTTTGTACATAAAAGTACTTCAGCTTCTAAGGTAGCTTTGGTTTGGGCATATGCAGCCAGTTCCTCGGCTAAATCTGACAATGCTCTCTCATACTCTTCTTGAGTGTGAGAAGGCTCTATATGTGATCAAGATATAGATTTGGTGCATTGTCTCTTGTTCAAAGAGGTAGATGCTAAAGGAGTAACAGGTTATACAGGAGGCATATGTAAAAGCCATTGCCCATATGCTGGTGTCATAGCCTGTGTCTTTACGAATACTAGCTGTGGGTGTCCTAAGACTCCAGTATGCGAGCTATCCCATAGAGCTGCTAAAGTGGAACGTGTATGATTGGATGTACGGTGGTTAAGCTTGCATATATTTTCAAAGACTATGAGGAAGTTGAAGAATTCTTGCCTAAATGCCAATTGACGAAAAACACGTATTGGTACATAGGGCGTACTCTGATGGACTCTTGTAATAACCATGTATGTGCGGTCTTTGGTAGTAAGGAAAGGGTAACGTGATTTGTGCCATACGACACGCCAAGTATTCTGTTAGGAAAGTATGGTTGCCAATAGATTCTAGTACCCTGATGTGGTAATTCTATTTGGTAGGGGTCGACTTTTGACATGGATCTGTACTAGAGCTAAATCTCGTGGTACATAAGCAGAAAAATATGCAAGGATAGATATATGTTCCCGTAACCAAGCTTGTAGAAAAGCTGGACAACCATATAGTCGGCCTTTAAGATGTCGGGCACAATATGAGAGACTAGAAATGGTCTCTGAAATGATCATTGGTGCTAGTGCTTTCTTCTAAAGGTGTTGATCTAAGATGTCGAGCAAGATGCCATGGATATGATGGCAGCTATATGATAGCAGGAGTCCTAAGACAACTAAAGTGAATGCTTTGAACTTGACTGGATCGTCAAAGTCACCAATTTTCTTCCAACCTTTTTCCAATAAAAGATTGAAAGGGCAGCGCTAATATTCTCCTATTGCTTCCTTAGGTAGGGAGGCTTTGGAGATTCCCAATGTATGGAAATTTCTTAAATAGCTGGGCTTGTGAACCAGAATTATGGCACTAATGCCAAGAAAATGTTCCCATCCTAAAAAGGATTCGAGCTCCTCAATAGTGGGTGTAAGTTCTTGCTCTCCGAAGCAGAAAACCATACATACTGGATTCCAGAAGGAAATGGCTACCTCTATTAGCGACCAATCCAGATTGTTTTGAGCTAGGGTTATTGTTTCCCCTAGTAGGCTTTGACCCTTCCAAACTTCATGTTCTACCAAAGGAAGGGCGATTAGGCAATTTGTGAAGTTTACCGAGATGGTAGGGTACATATCCAATTGTACCTGCTTGTGAGCCATATCTATAAGCATAAATGTGAACATGGGGTTAAAAATGTCATTTTATGGTCAAATAACATTCAGCAGAATTTAACCCTAACACCTATTTTTTGACTCATTAAAAAACAGGCATTAGGAGGTAAAACAGGTGTTGAAAACAGTTACAGTCCAAAAATGACCCACGACAAGTATTTTGTCTTTTTGGGTTTCTTTTTTTCCATTTTCAGTTACAAAATAGTGGAAGAGTCCCCACCCTTTATTCATTTTCTTCCTTTTTTTAACTTTTGATCGAAAGTTCTCTTTTTGCATTTTCTTTCTACTTTAATGGATCAAGCGGGGCCAAGCCGACACTTTCCCCTCCTTTCAACCCAAGAAAAGGCACTTTGAAAGCATCTGGTGGTGGATGAGGTAAGTTCTTTGATTTTAATTATGTCTTTTACTTTTGATTATTAATTTAATCTATGCTTTTGTGAATATTTTAATTTTGAATAATAATAATTTTTGTTTAAACTTGATTCAATGTTATGCTTGTTTTAGATTGTCTCTTTTTTTATTTCTTGTTTGATTTAACTTAGATTTTTGAGTTTAAAATTATTTAAATTAGTTTCATATTAACTTGTACATGTTTTAGAATAATTGATTGATGATTTTGAATTGATTTTCGCATGTTCTAACACATGAAAAACACTAACCTAAACTACAGGCGTAACGCTTATTTTCTGCCTGTTTTAAAAAACAAGCGTTGAGAAAACAGGCGTTGAACTGGAAATCTGGTGTTAGGTTTAAAATCTGGCATCAAGATAGAAAACTAACATCAGCTTAAAAAGCTGGCGTCAAGATGGAAAACTGGCGTCAGGATGGAAAACAGGCGTTAGGCCTGAGAGACAATTTTGACACTTTGATTTTTTTTGTTTCTTTTTGGATTGTTTTTTATTCCTTTTGCTTTTAAACACTATTCTAACACATTTTAACTTGTTTTTCTTTCAGGCTAAGGAGAATGTATAGCACCATGGATCATGGTCAAGGGTTTTGAGATTATGAGCTCGGATGTGCTCGAATGTACAAGAGAGGGTGAGGGCCATGGGGTTTGGCTGCTTTCTAACCCTCTCGATGGTGCTGGCCAATAAGGCCTTGCTGATGGTGCTGGTGGAGAGATGGTATCCCATCGCCCCGGACTTTCCATCTCCCAGCAGAGGAGATTGGGGTGCAGCCTATTGACCTGTTCAGGATGACGGGACTAGCTATGGATGGAACACCTCCACCCAACTCATAGGAGTTCAACGCAAAGCTCGTGACTCGCTGCATTGGGCCGTAGCCAGTAGTGTATTACAAGGACACCAAGGGTGTCCTCTTGTGATTCAAGAATGATTACATCTGGGCCACAGACAAAAGCTCGGACATGGAGAAGGCTTACTTGACATGAGCTTTCTTGTTATACATGCTGACCCACTCCATCTTTTGTGGGAAGAGTGATCAGGTCAATTTCTACTTGCTGTCAGCGTTGGAGAACCTAGACTTGGTCGCGACCAAGAGTTGGGGTAGATCCGCCCTCAGGTGGATGTACCTCAACATGAGCGAGATTTCTACCGGCTAGAGTTCCCACGCTTTTATAGGCCTTTTCTTTTTATGGGGGGTATGAGCATATTTTATTTTCATTTTGTTGCTTTCTTTTGAGTTTGTTGCTTATTTTAACATTGTATTTAATTTTTGCTTTTTTTTTCTTTTGCAGGTGTAGTGCTATGAGCACTTCCCTACCTTAGCCCTGAGGCGGAGGGGTGAGGAGGTACTCTACTTCCCCTGCGTGGCAAGGTGGAAGGGTACTCTTCCCAAGACCTGGAAGTCGATCTGAACTTGCTTACTATTGATCAGGTAAGCACACAATGCTTAGTTTGAAGTTGCTTTATTATTTATTATTTGTTTTTGTAAATTATTTCTTGACATTTGTTGTGTTTGTGCAGATCAACTAGCGTCGGTGGACTCGTTGGGCTCTGGTGGCAGATGATGCCCTAAACCAGAACTCCGCTTGGGGTTGGTCTCGCCAGAGGGTGGTGTTAGTAGCCCTAGGTGAGGTGACTATCTATCTCGATGAGAGATGCTAGAGACAAGTGGGAGGAGGGGTCGAGGAATTTGTAGTCCCCCACTCCCCACCTAGTGTCATCGATATCGAGGGTGCCCCTGGGTGAGGAGACGAGGGCATAAAAGTTGTCCCCTTCCTAGACTGGGCTCAGGATTACCAGAGGTGGTGGTCTACCCACTCTTGTACACCTTTGAGTGGACCTATTGAGCCCCCAGTGAGTGTGTTTGATTTTATTCTTTTTTTTTTCGAAAACTATGTTTTGATTTATCTTACTTCTTTTTACAATTTTAACAATGTTTGTTTTCATTTTGATAGGTTGCCGTTGCCCAACAGCCCCCTGAATGGCCAG
The DNA here is from genome assembly GCA_025762735.1 of Platanus orientalis. NCBI lineage: Eukaryota > Viridiplantae > Streptophyta > Magnoliopsida > Proteales > Platanaceae > Platanus > Platanus orientalis. The sequence goes on along the minus strand of JAOXJP010227682.1, from coordinate 1,386 downwards.
CACCTCCCGCTCATTGAGGGAGGAAGAGAAGAGTTTTGCCAGCTAGGCCAGATGTGATGAGCTTGGTGCCTAAGGTCTTGATCGTGACTGATCTAGGAGGTGAGGCCAGTGAGGTGCCTCTACCCGAGGCAGAGCTACCAGAGGGTTAGGTGCCCCCTGAGGGTGTGACTCAGGTATGTTATTAATTCATTTTAAATCATTTGCAATTTTATTTATTTTCTTTTGTTAGACTTAGCATTGTGTACTTATGCAAGTTCGAGGGAGGTGTACCTGAGTGCCCTCCACAGGTTGGCTAAATGTTTTGCCTTAGTAGGGCAGAGACAGCAAGCCCATTTGACTAAGATGGAGGCCTTGAGGGCCACCCATCGGGCTGAGGTTGAGGAGGTAATCATATTACCATGTTATGTTTATGCTTTTAGTTAGCTTTTAATGATTTGACTTGTGCATTTGGATTTGCAGCTACAAAGACAGATCTCCGTTCTAGGGAACATGGGGGGTGTTGGCGGAGACATTGAGATGCCTCATGTTGAGCCTGAGGTTAGGCCTACTAGAGGAGAGCAAACTGGAGAGGATCAGCCTAAGACTTAGGAGCCTACAGGAGAGCCTGAGATTGGTAGAGAGGGTGGGGTGCAGGCAACACTGGTGCCTGGTGGTGTGGTGACTGGGGCTCCTCTACGGATTGATGACAGTCATATTCCAACATACTCAGGTGCGGTTACCTTCCTCCCTGTACTGATGACAGAGTCCGATATGGAGCCGGCCAATCATACACCCAGATGAGGGTGAAGCACATGGCCAGGAGGGGGACCGTGGACTATGTGGGTAACAGCTCCGATGAGTGACTATGGAGTTGGACTCTCTTCTTTTTTTATTTCTTTCATTGGAGTGGTGTAATTAAACTTTGATTGGGCTGTAGATGTTAACCTTAGTGTTTTGGACATATTTTGAGTTTTTTATTTAGTTAACTTGGAAGATGTTGAACATGAGATTGGTTACATCCATTTTCATTTTTTAGGATGATTTTTATTAATTTTCTTTCTTTCTCTTGTGGTTTGATTTAGTTATGAGATGTCTACACAATTTGTGCTATCGCATTATATATATTATGCAAAAGGGGAGAGAGATATTCAAATTTAAATAAGAAGGTAAAATCCGGACTTAATTATCTAAAAAATAACTTGGACAAATTTTGTAAAATCAAACATGAATTTTTGGTTCCTTTTAATCAATCATGCAAGCAATCAATCAAAATCAAGGCAAACAAGCCTAAAGCTAGACCTCTAAGTAACTATAACCTGAAAATGATTAAATATGCATGCTTTTTGAGATTTTAAAAGATGAAGTGTACCAGTCGAAACACCTCCCCAAAAAAGATCGGATCATAGA
>JAOXJP010227681.1:0-11257 GCA_025762735.1 Platanus orientalis | reverse complement strand
TGGAACAAATAAACAGTCTTTCAAAATTAAAACATTTCCATTAATTAAATCTAAACTATAATCTCCTATAGCTACTGTAGCCACTTTCGCATCTGTCCCCAAATGTAGGTATAAGTCTCCCTCATTCAGTCTTTTGGTCTCCTGAAATCCCTACAACATATTGCAAACATGAGTTGTGGCACCAGAATCCACACACCATGAATCATGAGGACCAACCAATAAATTTGATTTAATTTTGATGAGAGATTCATTAATACCTTCTATTTTCTATTATAGTGTCTAGTCTTTCTACTATGGAAACAATTTTCTTTTGCCTTGTTCTTCTTTTCATTACCAATGTCTTACCACCATTTCTAGGAGCATTCCTATGCATTTTGGAAACAAACTTTCTTTTTTTCTTCTGATAATTGCCTTTCGGCTTAAACTAGAAGGTATTTATTTTCTCAGCTATGGAGGCATGAAACTTTTTTACTTTTGATGAGTTTCACAGCTCCTTGCAAGCTTTTCATCAATTATGTTAAGGAAAGATTTAAATTGTTCATATTATAATTCAATACATATTGATTGAATGATTTCGACAGTGAACTGAGGATCACATCAACTTGAGATTGGACATCCATTTTGCCCCCAAGAATCTCCAATTTATTTATGAAACCCATCATCTTTATGACATGGTCTCTAACTGGAGTTCCTTCTACCATCTTAGCACTCAATAAGCCATTCATGGCCATTTGTATTGTAGCTTTATTTTTCTCACCAAACATCTCAGTTACATTAACTAAATGTCTCTGGCCATAGAAAAATTTTAGTGTTGATGTGGCAAGACGTTAGACATAACATGTAGCACTTAATCATCTCATCAACCCTATGCCATTTTTTTATATGCATCCCAATCCTCTCGAGTAGCATTTGCATCAGAAAACTTAGAAAGATTAGTGGTAAGTACATGCCTGTAATTCTCAGCTGTGAGCACTATGAGTAAATTTCTTTTTCAGTCTATGAAATTCAGTCAAGTCAGTTTGTTATCTTTTAAGATCTCAGAAAGTGGATTGAAGGTTTTCATGCTTAATATCTACACGAATCAAACTATTCATCCATCATCATCCATAATTTTATGGTACTGATCACCTTTTTGTCAATAATATGGATCCCTCATATACCATAGAATTGGGATATGAATTAACATATCCAGTGATCATCATAAACCTAATCCTACTAAACACAACATCTTCCTGTGGGAATTGTTGTGTTTGCCTTGATTAGGTGGATAGTTACTATCTATCAAGTCTTCTAGTGAAAAACAATTAATTACATTCCCAGATTTTTTTTATTTTTGATGTTCTTCTGCATCTGAAAGTATCATGCCTAAAGCATGTGGGCTACCATGATACGTCTAATTAAGTATAGACCCACCATCTAGACTTAGTGTATGTATTGTGGAATGATGTATCCTATGGGCTTACACTCCCATTAATCATACACAAATCTTATCTTCAAAAGTGAATAAGAGCAGATTAACTTAAAATATATGTAGTCTTACCTTGTGGGCTTTAACCAACCTATTTCAGCCAAAATCTCCTACTCACTAATAGTGGAAGGCTACGGGAATTATTTTATAAAATAATCCCTGTTTATATACTTAATATTTTATTTGAGGGAATTATTTGGTCAACTTTTCAATCCATTCAAACAATCACATTATACAGAAAATGTAAACAATCACATCACACATTAAATCTAAACAATCACATTGTTTGTTATTCACATGGACACTAGTTTACAATATTAAGAATATTAAAGTTTTTAGCTCCCACTACTTTTAATGTCCCTCAATCAAATTGTGGATAATAGTGCATCTCATACACTTAAATTTTTTTTATAAAATTCTATTGACCTGTCTATTAGTTTGATCTAGTCAAATTGGTCATGTTGATCAACTTCTAGTCAACTTAGTCTAACTAGTCAATCACAACTCAAATCTAGTCAAAGCAGTCAACCTTAAGTCTAATCTGGTTAACCTAGTCAACTCTAGTCAATCCTAGTTAAACTGGTCAACTCTAGTCAAAAATTAGTTAACCCTAATACAAGTTTGGTCAATTTGGGTCAATCCTGGTCAAACCTGTCATAAGTAATCAAATGGGTCAACTATAGGTCAAACCAATCAAACTTGGTCAACCAGGTTGGTTCAAGACATTTATTGAACACCTAATGTGCTTGTGTTCAATTTGCAGGTTGAACCAAAATTTTTTGGTCCAAGGAGGTTTTGCAAGCTTACACGTGACTAAAGAAGTCTACTGTAACTCGAACCAGTCCAAAATTCATTTGGACCATGTTTTTAAAAGAGAGTGGGGACATGAGGGAACACAAATTTGGACACTCATAGGCTAGCCCAAGCATGCACAGGCACAGGCCAGGCACCTAAGCGGCAGCAGCCCATGTGGGACGCACTGCGGCCCTAGGCGCACATGCAGTAGCACCCCACGCGAGGGTGCATGCAACTACGGCCCCGAGCGTGTGCACAGCAGTACCCTATGAGGGGGTGCATGCAGTAACGGCCTAGACGCACTTGCAACAACCCCCCATGCGAGGGGTGTGGCGAGATATATGGACGGGAGACCTAGGCTTGCGATGGGCATAGGGTGTGCGTAAGGTACGACGACGCTGGGAGGCTACGCGCGCACGATGCGTCCCTCGTGTGCGATTGCTACGCGGTAAGGCGTATGGCATGTACCTACCACATGTTTAACAAAATGCCTCTTTAGCAAAAAAATGGTCCATTTTTTATTGTAAAAATTTTAAATTAAAAATAAATTATTTTAAGATACTAGGAATAAAAATAATTTAAAAGTAATTACTTAAAAATTATTTTAATTTAGTACCTTTTAGGTTACAAACACTTGTGTCCATGTCTAACTAGGACTTTGACTCAATCTCATTGGTCCTCTAATTGCTAACAGCCTTATTTATGACAGTTATGAGCTCCACTTCATCCTCAACTCCCCAAAATTAGTTTCCAAGTTGGGCTAGGAGTTAGATTCTTTGTAGGACTCAAACTCTTAGTGGTTGTCATTCACTTTTTTCTTCAACTTGGACTCTCTTCTAGGGTTTTGAGGTGAGCACGACCCAACTTCATGAGGGTGCTCTAAAAACATGTAAATGGATGATAAAACACATAAGGAACTAATGGTAGCTCATAGGAGTTGATCCCCCATGAAAATCAGGCAATTTGTTCTCCCATTTTGTCTTGATGTCTTCGGGAACTTTGTTTCTCCTTTATCTGCCTTAATTTGAATTATGCTTCATGGATCTTCATTCTCTTAGGTCTTACAATAATTATAAACTACTTACTTTACAAATTACATCCATAAATAAGAAACCTCAATAAACCAACCCATCATCACAGGCTACTTAAGGGGAATACAACCATTAAAGATAAAGATGAGAGAGAGAGGGAGAAGAGATGATCACGACTATACATCCACAAAATATGACATTATTTTATCATAAATAAAACTATACAATCACATGAAGCTAATAAAATAAACCACATATTATTCCGATTTAAATTGAGCTCATGTTTGTTATTTTATGTAAACTGTCATAAATTCGATCTGAGATTTTACACTCTTTAAATTTTTGGATAAATCATCATTATCACTTGGATTCCATAACTTGGATCCATCTAATAAATGATTTCTATCAGGTATTTAAAGAGTACCATAAACAAAAAATAGATTTCAAGATTCATATGGGAGGCTCTAATACCACTTGTTTGCTGATTACCCTTCTTGAATATAAAAAATTAATAATTTCATTGATCAAAACACATATCATTATATGTTTTCCCATGATCACCATATGAATCTCTGAGATCTAAATATTAAGGAAGTTTAGAATTACCTCAATCAATCAATCAGACACAAGAATCAAATTTGACTTGGTCTTCAAAGTCTCTACACCCGCTCCAGAGTTCTCTACACCTCTCCCACTTCCAAAATTGTTATAGAAGACTATCTGAACGTGGGTAACTCTATTTATAGAGTTTATGAGATTCTTATACTTATGGGTGTGGGACCCTTATGGGATTCTTATTCTTAAGCTTATGGGGCCCATTATCCTTAATTAAGTCAAAACTGCAACAAGGAACATAACTGTTTATCAATTATAACTTGACACTCCATTAATTGCAATGATCCCTATGACATGTTGCAATTGAACTCCCAATGATAAGAATATAACATTGAGGCCCTTCCTCACAAATCTTTTCACAAAAACATCATTCCATTATGTAATATCCCTTAATGACCTCTAGGACAATAAACTAGTCACTATCAAATCCTTTTGGCCATTGGTAAATTACCTCTAGGATGTTAATGGATCAATTGGACATTAAAAACATTTCTTAATAAATTTTTTTCAATATATATATTTATATATAATTTAAAAAATATTTTATCAAAAACACTGGATCCAGATTTTCATATCCAATTAATTCATGTTAATCCTAGATTGAATATTTCTCCTTATTATAAGGGCAATGGATTCCTTGTTGGGAACTTATGTTCTCTCAAGCGTCAAGTTAAATAACCAAGCTATATAGCTACCAATTAGGTATCACAGGTTGGCAATTCAAAATAATCAACTTGAATAACTTAAGAATCCCAAGTCCCTCAAGTCAAAGGATTAGTTTGTAAGCTATGAACAACATTTACTCTAACAAGGAAGTTTTACTAAATGTGTTCATTATGGATCCCCTTAATGCATTTGAATTATGCATTTGCATGTAAGTCTAGAGCCTCACTCTAGTGATTAAGATTACATCACTTCATCATATAACAACTCTACATGTAGCAACCTTTTAAGTGATGTGTCCAGCATCACCCATAGCTATAAGGTTTCAGGCATATAAGAACCAGATGATCAGATCTCTCTACACATAATCCATGTGTCTGACATCCTACTATGTTACCTAAGGACCACCTATCTCATCCCATGAGATCAAATAATTACCTATAAATAAAATTATACACATGTGATGATGGAACAAAGTACTTTATTATAATAATCAAACAAATAAATGCTATAAAAAGTGTGTATGATGGCTTTGTCAGGACACTTATTCTAACAGGTAGTCTCTTCTCAATTGATTAGCTCTGAGCTTTGTTTCTTGTGTTATTATATATGTTAGTTGGTCATTGATGTTATTGTTGTGCTTTTCACTTGATTTTGCCCACTTAGACTTAATTCGATGAACTCCATGTTAGCATCATTTCATTTACATATCTTATTTGGAACACTTATAGTATGATTAGTTTTAGAAATTTAGGAGAGAAATTTCTGAGGATTTTTTTTTGTGTTAATATGAGCTATTACTTTCCGTTTGGTATGAGCTTGAGCTTTACTTGGTTTCACAAATGAGTTTTGTTACATGGACATCTCTTGCATTGTATCCTTATGTAGTTACATATTACTCTATATATGCATGGATTTTAAATTATCGTTCCAATTCCAAGGATTTTATTTTGGACCCAATCACTGGGTGACATTAATAGGTGAAGATGGCACTAGTTGCTCACCAACCCTTGATGCCCTGGGGGACCTTTGCAGACTACATTGGTCTTATGACCCATTTTAGGTACCCAATCACCGGGTCACATTAATAGGTGAAAACGACACTAGTTGCCTACTAACCCTTAATGCCCTGAGGGATTTTTGTGGGCTATATCAGTCTTACGACCCCATTGTTAGACCCAATCACTAAGTGGCATTAATAGGTAAAGACAACACTAGTTTTCTATCATTTCCATATGATATTTCCATTTTGTTGGAGACCCTACATGGGTTGTATGATTTCAATTTTGTTAGAGACCCAACCATGGTTGTATGACTTTAGATTTGTTAGAGTCATTATGTGGGCTAATCTGTTGGATTTGATATGAGGCATTTTGACGAGATTTGGTTCGAGAACCCTACATTGATTGAATTGATTTGATCCGAGGTGTGTTTTGTTAGAAACCCTTCATGGGTTATGTGAGTTTAAGAATGGTATTGAGTCTCCACGAGCATGCAACTGGTTTGAAATCTATTAGCTAAAGCAGCTTACTTGAGAGGTGCTATGGCCTATCTATATATGAGTATTTCATAAAAAGCATTTGTGTTACACGTTGCATTTTCCTTATGAGCTACACCTTACCTATTCAGTTATGGACTTATGTTGATTTGGCTTTATTACTTCCATCACCTTTACTAAAATCTGATTATTATTGTTGTTAGTTCTACTTGTTATTTATTATGCATGTTCTAATTTGGTGTTAAGTCATACTTGTGCAGATTTGATTTATTCCGTGGGACATTATATATGTTCTCTCATGGGTTTTATAGTTTGCCCATGTTTTAATCCCATTTTAGATGGTGCCCCGTAGTGCGAGCTCTTGTAGGGCCGGTTCCAGTGTTGGCTCGTTAGAGCGAGATGACCGTTTATGTTCTTTTATTTTTGTTTAGTTTTACTTCTAGCACATTATGTATGAGACATGATTGATTTTGTTAGTTAGTAGCTTTAATGGTGATGAGGCAATGGATATTTTGTGGCTTGTTGGATGGCCTATTTAATAGTACTCTTTAGATGCTTATGGGTATGTTTAGTTTTATGGCTGAGATTTGTAGTTATTTGATATGGATATTTGGAGATTCTTGTTATATTCTGCTATGTAGTTTAGAATGTGTATGTTTATATTCTATTATACTTTATGGATGAATGTTATTATCTTATGGTTATGTTTCCATTGTGACTGTTTGGTAATTAAGGAATGTTAATTGAATAAAAGAAATATAAAGAATGTAACCTACAATTTAGGTAAGTTAAGTAAGGACTCTTTCCACGAGGAAAGGATCGAGAAATATCACACTCTGAGATCCACAACGTCACACACATGTGGTTTCTATATATATACTCTAATTTCCGCATGCGGGTTTCGGGGCATGACATGCAAGCTTTGTTTTGGGCCCACTTCGCTGCATGTGTGCGGTGATGGAATCCTTGGTCCTTTGGGGGTTCTTGGGAGTCACTACCAACTCTTTTTTTGGTGGAGTTAGACACTATCTTATCCTATTTTAGGAAGAGATTGTTAGAGGGGCCTATGGGCCCCATGTTATAACTCTAACACCAGTCTGGTTTGCCTTGAGATTATGGTAAGCCACTTACTTATGGTTGGGGAGGGGCTTAGTGTAACACCACACATATTCCTATGTGATAATAAACGAGAAATGGATAGATGACATGGAATGCAAATAAATTATCACCTAAGACTCACACCTAATGATTTAAGAAGGAATAAGGTAGTTCATAGACATTAGGAAGAGAATTAGGCCAAAATGAATCCCAAAGGACACAAGGGTTTCAAATCTAGGAAGTTCGAGCACTCAAAGACTAAGTTCAATCGCTCAAAATTTCAAGCGCTTGTGAAAAATGTTTAAGCGTTCGAGCTGAGAAAAACCAGATTCTAGAAATCGAGTTCGATTGCTCAAAAATTTGTTTGATAGCTAAAAAATCGGGTTTCAAGTGCTTGAGAAGTGGATTTTGATCACTCGAAGTATCTCGAGAGCTTGAGGGTCGCAAAATTGAAAAAAATATAGCAATCCAAAAATATAGTTTTACCCTCTTTAGGTGTTTGGATTTGCTTGGAACGAGTTTAAACACACAAATTACCCAATTTGGATGTAAAAACATTAGAGAGAAGCCAAGGGATACAAAAGAGGGAGAATTGGGAAAGGAGAAGAGGGTTTTTTCTCTAAAGAGTAAGGTTAACTCAAAAACCCTAGATCTAGCCTAGTTTATCATTGGTTTTTAGTTTTTCATTAAAGATCTTCATTGATTCGTGGATTTTGATATTGGATTCATGGTTTAATCTCAAATAAAAAATGAATAACTAAAGGGAAGGAGGTTTTGCTGGAGGATCTCCTTGGAACAACATAGTAGAAGCTTTTGGTAAGTTGTTATACAAGATATGCACTATTTCTTTCTATAGGATCTTAGTTCCATGAATTTGAGCTTTGATTTGAAAGATTTACCATCTACTCTCCATGAATATATTGATTTCCTTATGTTGGATCTTAGTTTCCTTGGTTTAAGCTTTTGATTGAAAGGTTTTATTACCCTATCTTCATAAATTTTGGAAATGATTTTAATTACATTGGTGCCTTGGATTGGCAAGTTTAGAAATATCTACTCTATGAAGGGAAAGTATTGAAGTTGGATCCTTATAATCATGGATGGGAAATAAGTTTTTCATATGGTGTACCTTTGATTTTCCTTTGAATTCCAAAATCTTTGATCTCTATTAATCTGTTTTGTAGTCTTATGATTAGTTCTCCAAGATTTACAAGTTTTATAGCATGCCTATGGATTCACTACATATGCTTATTATGCATTTTGGTTGATCCTCTTTGCTTCTTGTTTATCCATGTATATTTGTTATTAATTCTATTGATTCTCATGCTAAAATTTTGGAATTTCAATGTCTATACTTGAGATTCATATCCATTGGATGTTTTGGTAGCCTAAGCATGTTGAATATCTCCATGTTTACTTCATTATCTTCATGGAGCATCCTCCTTAGATTTTCTACATAAGTTTAGAAGCATTTAAGCTACTTTGTTTTATCTCTAATTGCATTGGCATGAAAATGTTTTACATTCTATAGATTTTTCTATATGTCCTTAGATTTGGGACAAGCATCCTTACCTGCATTATGGTTTTGGCTTCATACATGAGATTTGCAAAGGGTTTTGGTTTCTTTATAAGATTGGACATATGGATATCTTTTGTATAGCATAGTTATGTTGTAATACTCCGCATCCAATTTGGGTAAGTTTTAGAGTTTTGGACTTGACACCATGTGTCTATTTATGGAACCCTTGTATTGTTAAGAAAAATGACTAACCTCAGTACTCTAGAGGCCTAGGCATGGTTTAGAAAGAAGTAAGAAACCTTTGGACTAGTTGGGTTGGACTTTGGAAACCCAAAATTCAAAAGTTTAGAAAATGACCTCGGTGATCGATCACTAAGGCCATGATCGATCACCAAAGTAGGTTATCGATCACGCCTAAAAAACTCCTATAAATGGAAAACCCATAGGCCGTGCACTGAATGCATGATCGATCACCTCATGGTTGATCACTAGAGGATAAAATATTCCTTGGGATTCATCTCAACATGTGATTCATTCTATTTAGAATTGGGAAATGAGAAGAACTCTTCTCCAAAGACCAAGGTGAGTCCCAAAAGCTCAAATCTAGCTTAGTTCTCAGTTTATTTTCAGTTTCTTATCATATATTCTTGTAGATTTGTGGATTTTGACTATGAATCTATGGTTTAATCTCAGAGGAAAGAAATATTTCAAAAGGAAACCATGTTTTGGAGGAAGATCCTCTTGGAACTGAAGAATAAAGCATTTTATAAGTGGATATACAATTTATGCACACTCTTTCACTCTTAGGTTCATAGAAACTAGCTAGTTCATAAATGAGATTTAATCATCTTAAGAGAAACAATTAATTTTAAAAAAAATAATAAGAATAATTTTTTTTATAGTCACATGTATTTAAAATCCCCTGTTTCTTTGTCCAACATGCTCCGTCTCATCTCATCATGTTCAAATAATTATAACTTAATGTGGGGTTTTCCAGATCAAATATGACGTTACAGTATAGACGTGGAATAATTTGTTCATTTGTCTTTTAGAGCAAAAGCTTTGCCATCCTATTTAGTAAGTTTTATTCGAATATGTGGATACATTAATGATTCTAAAGTAGAGTGGATTTCTCGCAATGCAAAACAATGTGGCACCCCTGAAGCGCAAGGCACTAAGTGACACACTTGGAAAAATGTGAAAACAACCTTGTGGCAAAAAAAGTGTTTTTCACTTTTTTCCATCACATGTCACTCCACGCTTGGTGCTTCAAGTGTCACGCCCTGAAACCTATCCCAATAGGGCCATGAATTTCGGCACGTGACATTAACACGTTCATTCATTAACATATTAATCTCCTATAAAATAAATTTTCTTTTCATTTACTTTCACATTTGTACGTAGTAGAATAATTTGTCAATTCATAAACCATTAATCGTAACCATTTCCACAAGTTTGATTTATAAATAAAATCCATAATCCATAATAAACCATAAACTGAATATCCATAAACTTGTATATGTCTAACATTCCAAACCAAATACCTATAGTTTGACATTAACTGAAATCAAATAATAAGCCAACTACTTTATTACATCCCTTTCAATAAACTGAAATGACTGAAATAAAGATAATGTCTCTACTGAAGTAAATAACTGAAAGCAAAATCTCAATGTCAACATAAATCAAATCCATATCTAGTCTTCTCTATCTGAAATCACTACTCTACAATGTCCTCATCATTTGTGTATCAATTTGGGGTAAGCTTGACAGATTTAATAAGAAAACAGGTAAACTATAGAAAACATTAGATCAAAAGACTTAGCACGATTTCAGAAATATAGAATAAATAGTTTTCAATATACAAAACAAAACAATTCTTAAATCAGTCTTTTAACAATACTAGTTATGTTATAAAACTACAGTTTCATGTACAAATGAGAAATAATACAAATCATATACTTGTAACAAATGATAATAGAATAAATCAGAAACATATATCATATCATAACCAAACAGAACAGAACATATAACTAATACCAAAGCTAGTACATATAACAGTTTGCACCGTTAATACTATGGTGAGAAGGGCTAGAACAGTTCACATCATATACTTGGTGAGGTGGGTTACTACTACCAATTGGGTTAAAATTGAGGATCCATATAATAGTTTGCACTATATACCTATTGAGGTGGGTTCTTGTTGCGCCCCAAAACCCATACCTGTACGGCTACAAATTTTAGCACGTGACATTAATCCATTCATATCCATGGCATTCAACTGCTTATAAATTTTTCGCATTTTTCTTTTCATACATGTGCTCTGAAACCCATACCGGAATGGCCTTGAGTTTCAACACATGACATTAAACATTCATTCATTTATTCATAACCTACAAATTCTATATAAACTTTTCACTCATTCTTTTCATTCTTACACAACGGAATTGTTGGAAATATGTGTCCTGATAAAGCCATTCACATAAAATATAGGCATGATTAATTAATTAATTAATTAATATTCTATCATCACAAGAATTTGTTTATTTATATGGGTAATTATTTGATCT
>JAOXJP010227680.1:0-11257 GCA_025762735.1 Platanus orientalis | reverse complement strand
CCCTAGGATGCTCCATCAAAGAACATTTCCCAGTCTTTCTTTATTTGGACTTGCATGTCATTCTCATCAGGCAACTCCATTTGAAGAGATGAACCATCAGGTACTGGGTGAGCGGCTAAGAAATCTACCGGCACTTGACCTTTAACTATGAGTTGTGGAATATAATGAATGTCAAATTTTGAGAGAAAGACACTCCATTTAGCGATACCCCCTTGCACTGAGGGACGACTCATGATGTACTTCAATGGGTCGGCTCCTGATATGAGATGTATCATTGTGGTAAGTAGATAATGTCTCAGCTTGTGTAGTGCAAAAATTAGAGCTAAATAGATATTCTCAATGGGAGAGTAGTTTAGCTCGGCGTCGACCATTGTCCTGCTGAGGTAACACAACACATGCTCATTTCCTTCTTCATTGTGTTAGGCCAACAATGCCCCAAGAGATGATTCCATAGCTGCTACATATAGTAGTAATGGCTTACCCAGAGTCGGGCTCATGAGTACTTGCAGATCCAGTAGGTATTGTTTTATACTATCAAAAGCATTCTGATAAGCTTGGTCACACACAAAAGGAACTCCCTTCTTCATTAATCTTGAAAAGGGTTGGTAATGTCCTAAAAGGTTTGAAGTGAATCGGCGGATGTATGTGAGTCTACCCTATAAGCTTTTGAGTTCAAAGATGTTCCATGGTATTGGCATTTTGACTATGGCATTAACTTTATTAGGATCTATTTCAATACCTCTATGTCGAACAATAAACCCCAAAAATCACCCTGAAGATACACCAAAAGCACACTTGAGAGGCTTCATTTTCAAATTATAGCGACGAAGCCATTAAAAAACCTAATCCAGATTGGCGATGTGGTGTTGTCTAAGCTTTGTCTTCATAACCAAATCATTGACATAACATTCGATTGCATCATGTAGTAGGTCCTCAAATATATAGGTCATTTCCCTCTAGTAAGTGGCACTAGCATTCTTTAGACCGAAAGGCATGACCCTGTAGCAGAATATTCCAATCGTCATATGAAATGTTATAGCCTCTTCATTTTTTGGAGCCATTTGAATCTAATTGTATCCTGAATAAACATCCTTGAAAGAGAAATCTTCATATCTCGTGCTAGCATCTACCAATAATTATGTGAGCAGTAACAGTCTTTCAAGCATGCACTATTAAGGTCCCTGTAGTCGATACATATCCTGATTTGACCCTTTGTTTTGTACAGGCACAATATTGGTGAGCCATTTTGGATATCAAACCTTGCAAATGAATCTAGCTTTAAGCATCTTTTCCACTTCTCTTTTAATTTTGTCAGCAATATCATGTCTGGCCTTACGAGGATGTTGCTTAATGGGCTATTGAGATGAATTGATGGCGAGGTGATGGATAGCCACGTTGGGGTCAAGTCCTGACATTTCAGAGTAATTCTAGGAGAACATGTCTCGATTCTTTCTAAGAAACTCGAGATATTATCTCTGTTCCTCTAAGAAAAGGCGTGTAATGATAAAAATGGGACAAAAATCTTCTTTCGTTCCTAAGTCCACTTCGATAAGGTCTTCAACTGTTGCTTTTTCTCCATCTTCAAGTTCTAGAGGAGTGGGCATCACTGGCCCCATAATAAAATCTTTAGAGGGTGATGATTGTATCTCTGCAAATAAGCATTTAAAGGGAGCATCTTCTAATGGGTCAATCCCGTATGTTGTTATTTCTTGGGAGGAAACTTTTAATTTGGTGGGTTTCATGCCCAACCCCCTTGTATCATCTTTGTTCTTAGAATGAAGGACTAAGTGTTCAAACTATTGAGTCAAAACTTTCTTACCCTTATAAGAATTCTTTTATTTCCCTTGTTGGTCAAAGCTAGAGTTCTAGAGCAATTGGGGAGCCAACTTCATGTGTGGCAACAAACTGTCCAAATCTTTGAGTTCTCTCTTTGATCCAAGACCTAAATGATCTATTGACCAGATAAGGCCTTCGTGGAGGAAACTGAAGGGTGATTGATAAGGATCGACCCATTTCCTGACAAGCATGCTAGTGGGAGGACAAAATTTTGTGCTATTAAGTCTGGTAATAACGTGGGTTTGTCATTAGTTACTTTAATGTCATGCCTTACTTTGAGCTTTTGGGGATAGACGTTACTATCATTGTCTTTCCCTAAAGTATCACGTACTGGTTCCTAGGGATTAGTCTTTTGATAGTATGTGGCATCAACAAAATAAGCATCTGCTGTTTGGAAGGGGTTACTGTTAGCCATTATGGTGCCCTGAGTATCTTGCCAGGGGTACTTGATACACTGGTGGTATATGGAGGGGACCACCTAAAATTTATGCATCCATGGTTAATTGATGAGGGCGTTGTAAGCAATGTTTGCATCAATTACGTATAAAGATGTCCAATATTCTATATGACCGAACTTTGTCCTTAGCTTGACAGAGTTGAGAAGGCGTTGCTCGTTTTGATTGAAACCCTAAATGACAAGTGTACTGGGCCTGAGCTGAAATGGATCCATTCTTAAATAGTCCAGGGTTTTGGTTGGAAGTATGTTGACTGTTGAACCACCATCAATCATTACCCTAGACACAGGCTGATTATCAATGGAACCTGTAATGAATAATGGTCTATTATGGCAAAGATCATTGGAATTCCGATCAATACACAATCCTTCTTGTGTAGTGATTTGTCAAGAAGCCCTAACGACCTCATCATTTACAACAAACTCGTCCGGGTGAGTCAATGCATAGACCATAGGGGCCCTAAGCTCTAGCAATATACGAAGAGCATTATAGATAGATAACAATGACATGATCTTCTTGAGATGTGCCATCATGTCATATGGAATAGGATTATCCATCTTTTTTATAGCCTTACTGTGTTTGGTTTTCATAGCTGTCTTCTTCATTGCACTAGCTTGTTGATTAATTGTGGGACCCTATGACAAGATCTGTTTCTTAGACCGTAGCTTGATTTGGTTGATGTACTAGGAGTGTGGCTGATGTCCTTACACAGGAGTAGTGATTTTAAGTTTGGCAACATTACAAGCCTTTATTTACAGATGAGTAGGCACTTCATCCTCAAAGAGATCCTGAGATGTAGTGGCGAAGCTAGAATCATCATCATCACTAAAGTTGTCTGAGTCAATGACCAAGGGTGGCATGTCTTATAAAGATAAGTCATGTCACCGGGTTTGCCATAGATTTGGGGCATCTCTGTCTTCATCAACCGAAATTGAGGATTCTCTAGCATCCATGTAGACACCCTATTGGTCTTGAGGCAAAAACTGCACCACACTTTCTATGTATTGGAGATCATGTCGGTATGCCCTTTGCCGGTGATAAAAGCGATTGATTAGCATTAGCCATGAAGAAACATGGCAGGATGGTAGAGTCAAGTACCATTTAAATGCATGTGAGTCTAGGGAGACCGAGAATAGTCGCACTAATAAATCGTGTCCAGTGGCTGCTAGACCGGTTTCTTGTAGGAAGCAACTGGTATGAAAATGGGGATCCCTGTCCTTTGTATATAGTGTGAGCAGAGGAAGTTGGTACTCCTCTAGAAATTGGGTAAGATATACCTTGTGTCTGATTGGTTGCCTTGTTTCACCAAACCGTTGAGAATCCAGCAGTTGAGTGATAACTTGGTCAGGGATGCCCTCAAATTCTTCATATGTCTGTTGTCAAGGAGGTTATCTCAGGGGGTCCGTATTCTAAGAATCATAAGGCTCTATGCCTGGCCTCATAAATTCATGAATAAATATTTAAATCAGATAGCCCTATGAAGGTATGTTTTACAGTGCTTTGTCCATGTACCAATCCAATAGTGCACTGTCTAAGGAGAGTGGAAATAATCGCAACAACAGGTTGTCATCATGTATTACCTCTCTACATGATATCATGAATTTTAATAAATGACAACATAAGCATTGATAATCTTTATTTGAGAAGGTGGTAAATAGTGGAACCTCAAAGCCATGGGGGAAATGCCTTTAAATATACAGCTTGATGGTAAGGAAAGGCTCGTCGCCTGAACTTGGTTAACACATTTAAGAAATATGTACATTTTCATGGTGTCATAGGCAAACGAGTAATTCTTGCAAAACGTAATGGTGGGTCTTGTATGGAATCTTTTAATGCGATGAAGATACCGCCAGTGTTATATCTATACAATGTCATTGGGATAGTTACCCTTTTAGAGTAGTCCCGGTTTGTCAAGTTCTTGTGCAATCAATCAATCACTATTGTTGACCCACGTGGCATTGGTGCCGGGTGTGATTCTCTATGTGGGTGAGGATTACCATCATGTATAATCGATGTCATATTACAAGTGACGACCAGAGATTAGAGCAAATCTTTGGGCATAAACTCTTCCAATGTCACTGGCATTCTCAAAGGTTGTTTTAACAAGTCATCCTCATGGGACAGTGGTGGAGAGGCCACAACTTTAGGAGCCTTCTCCTTTCTCCTGATTACCTTTTTCAAGTGGAGTAGCCTTTTTCAAGTGTGTTTAGGAGGGTCATGCATTTGTTGTGTTCCTATTTTAGTGGCATGGAGTTTTCTTTTACGTGTCACCTTTCTTTCAAATATGACCTAGTCGTCTTCATCATTGCTGTGATCTCCATTATCTTGGGGGCTTATGAGGTCGACCATATCCTCATCAACGAAAATAGCGTTCGTAGTTGCAGCCCTCATATCTGCGTCCAGCTCCACGGTGTTCTTGTTAATTAATTCTTGAAGCTTGTCTTTAAACACAAATTAGTCTTGTAATGTATGACCCACAATGCGATGATACTTGCAATATTTTGAGTCATTGACCTTTTCAGCTTCTACGGGTCTCTTTGACTCGAGAAGTATGATATCCTGAGATTAAATTATTTGCTTAAAGAGACTCTCCAGATTATCAGGATGGAATGTATAAGCCTTCTCCTGTTGCTCCTTTATGTTTGGCCTTTTAGGAGGGGCTTCTTGTTTTGGTGGCTTAGTTGTCTCCGCAATATGTTTTACTTTTAACTAAGTTAGCGGCTTTTTAGTGCCTACCATGGTAGATTTCATCTTGTTAACCACTGTCTTTCATTTTTTTCTCACGTTTGTGATCTAGCAGTCTCTTTTCTAGAGCGGACGCTTTAGATATTAGGTCATCGAACCTAGAATACTTCTGTGTCATGAAATAGAGAGAGAGCTCAAAGGCTATATTTTGTAGACACATCTCAAGGAGTGTTTTAAGAAGAGGTGCATTCTCACAAGCATAAGACATATTCTTCCACCTATCAATAAAGTTCACCACTGACTCATTGTCTCGCTGCCTTTCATTAAGCAACTCATATAGTTTCACAAGCCTATAAATGCCGTGAAACTGTTATACGAATGCTCGTTTCATCGAATCCCAATCTGGTATGGAATAAAATTTTAAATTTAAATACCATGTAAAAGCAGCTTCATCTAGAGATTAGACACAATTTCAACAATAAGTCACCATGTTGGGCGATGGCGCCACATCAAGATTCAAAGTGAGCGATATGTTGCTTGGGACATGTCGTTCCATTAAATGTGTTGAAATGAGGCTGGATAAATTTCGGTGGGAAGGGTACCACATCCACATGTGGAGGGTATGCCTTCGCAGTTGTGTATATACTTACGGTTTCATGCTCTTTATATTCATTGAGCATTTCAGTCATCATTGCCTACATATAATTAGGGTCCATCATGGGTACAACTAGATGCACATACGGTCCATGTGGCATAAAGGGAGGTTGTGCTTATGCATTGTAACCATATGTCCAGGGAGACATAGGTCCATATAAGGGTAGCTCCTATTGATGATAAGCAGACTGGGGGTGTGGGCCTTGTGGGAACCCCTATGTAAATGATCTTTGTGAAATAGGCGCATTGGGTGCAACACTCACAATTGGGGCAACTCCTAGCAAGGTGCCAAAGACATACTCTGGTCTGTAATGGGGGTTCCCCCCTTGTGTTTGGCTAGGAACAGTCGGCCTTACTGATTCTGCTGCAATAAGATTATGATTTAGTGGGGCCATACCTTATCTTTTGAGTGTAAGCTGCTCGATCATGGCTTTTAACTCGACTATTGCAATGTCTTGAGCAACTAAGCATTGATCTCAGCTTTCTATTTGGGCTCACCATTTTATGGTTGTAGTGTGTTCTCCTTCAGAGTTAGAGTGGTACTTTCTAAGGTTTACATTTTCTATGTTTGTGGTGGGGTCGATTGACGGATCTTGTCCTCCTCTTGATCCTACTAGTGTCTCTCCTAGCCCTTATGAGGTAGAGGTAATGTTAACTATTGCGACAGTCTTAAGTGTAGTGTGAGGACTATCCATGTGATAAAACATAACGAGAGAGGCTGTCGGGGCCCTTTTAGTGGTTGGTAGCCTTTTAGTGGTTGCGACAGTCTCCTAGGTGTCTTGGCACTTGTCGTCAATTAACTTCTGGTCATCATGCCAGTGGAGTTGAAAGCTCGTGGTCATGACCCAAAAGGACTTGGTGTGTTGGCAGGGGCATCTTTCTTTGCTCCAGCGAACATTATCGCTACTTGAGAGTTATGAGTAGACCCAAATATTTTACCCTTACCAACGTAGGGTGTATAACCTGAACTGACTCTGGTGTAGGAAGGCAGGGAAGGGTCAACCCTTTGCTAATGTGCCCATGGTGGTGTTGCGTTAATTTTTATATCCCCCACCTTTGGTTGCATATAGAAGAACTTTTATACTCTGGCCCTTTGCCATTTAGTGATATTTCTTTTCTTCTTTTGCTCAGGGGATAACACCCTCTGTCTTTTTGATGGTATACTTTCTTCAAGCCCCTTGAGTGGTTCGAATTGGGTTAGCAACATTGAGTTCTTAAACTCTACATTTGCCTGATTGTGTTACTAATTACGACCCACATGTGGGATTTAGGTGGCCACATTGCCTGGTTGCAGCTCTTTTGGCAGAGTATGGCCTCCAATGGTTCTTGCTTTAGATTTCCTATTCTTATTGTGTGAATTCTTTTTAGGTCTAAGTGGCATGAATGCCCCATTCTGATTGATAACCGGTTCTTATGTCTAGTCCCTAAGCATAATGGGAACTCCCGTGAGAGTAATGTGTACTGTAATCAAATTCTGGTTCTCTGCCAGCGAATGGAGATTTTCATTTGCGTCAACAGATGTGCGTGAATGAGACTTTTCCTTATGTTGGTTGTGTGCAAATGTGGAAATCTTTTGTTCATTTGCCATAGTGACATCACATGAATGTCATCATTTTTGCGAGCGTACATTCTTACGCAAATGAGAAACTTCATTCTCATTCTCGAGACATGTTTGCAGCAAAGGGTCTGTGGGCCAATCAAGGTCATTGACTTGGACTTTCTCTTGGTGAGTAGAGTCGAGTAATTAAAGATCAGTTTCAAACTTAGACATCCAAGACTTTTCCCTTTGTGTGTGGAGTCGTCTACAATGGCGAGTATTTATCTGCGAATTAAGATCTTTAATATCATTCGCGGGTTTAAATTTTGGCTAATGTGAATAATCATCCTCATTCGCATAATTTGCAAAATCTCTCAGACAATTTATCACTTTGTCACTCACAAATGGAGAAGAGACCACCATATCATTAAAGTACGAAAGACTTGCACGCATATATTTCTTTTATGGGGTGATTAGACATACCCAAGAGAATTGTCCCAAGTTGAACGATCTCCAAGACACCATAGTTTTAAAGTATCCAAAAGATCTTCATCACCCACTATTTCAACTACTAGTGCCAAAGATAAATGAAGAAATCAAGGTCTCATCCTAGCATTTCAATGGCAAAGACCATATGGGAAAGCATCCATCCATCACCCTGGAAAATGATGATACAGATGACTCACATTTAGCTATGGATGAAACAATTAGAGGGGCCTGGAGAAGATGAGTTGACATGGACAAGAAACTCACAAAGCCACGTGGACAGAATTAATGTATACAGTTACAAAATGGCATAAAATAAATGAGGTGCTGACATATTCCAAAACGGATGAAGCAACTAGCAAAGAGATGGGACGACCAATAAAATCTCCTCAAATTAGCTTAATGATTCTGCCCATGATGGTAATGTCCAAGAAGGAAATGCCTCCCACCTTCACTCATGAAGATGCCACCAAAGAGGTGGGTCATTTAACTAAATCTCTTTCAAATCAATCCACTAAATTTGTCCAAAATGAAAACATTCAACCAACATTCACAACCATACATTCTTAAATATTACCAATTTGAAAGAAATCAATAAGGAGGATTCGTTCGAATTTTCATCACCTTATTTGGGCATAAAACCGGATCGCTACTAAACCAGATCCATATGTAATTCCTTATAAATTTTAGCCTTTTATCTTTACCATAAATTTAACACAACATGCACAGCAGAATAAAAATAATCTATTACTAACATCATAATCTTAAAGGTGAAGTGGAAATTAACCATAAACGTTTATCATTTGTAAAACTAGCCTTTTAGCCTTACAACCAAAACATGAAACTGTAAATCCT
This sequence comes from Platanus orientalis, assembly GCA_025762735.1. Classification (NCBI taxonomy): domain Eukaryota; kingdom Viridiplantae; phylum Streptophyta; class Magnoliopsida; order Proteales; family Platanaceae; genus Platanus; species Platanus orientalis. The sequence continues at coordinate 2,749 of JAOXJP010227680.1, read as the reverse complement.
AAATACATGACTTCAAGTTTAATACAATCTCGTAAGAACATCTAATAAAAGTGAGATCAAAATTAAATTGAAAACAACTAAATGAAAATAGCTACCGCATGCCTACTCTCTAATCTCTAGGCACTCCATACGGTGTACCTGTGCTAAACCTCCCCTATAGTAAAAATGATATGGATGGCTAAGATCTATGACTATAAATGTAGGTACACAAAACCTACTATGAAAACCAAATGGGTAAAGTACAAATATTTTAATATAAAAATACTGAATATATCTCCATATAGAATACATAACAATCTTTAGTGTGTAAGCATGTGCTAGTGTATATACATCATCCACTAATCATCACAAAATCTATACATTCATCATCATGGTTTATCATATAGGAACTATGCATGACACTTCATATGATTCTATTTATACATGACATTCTTTTCATATATTTGCATGGCAACATACATAGCAATATGTGCTTACAATCACATAGTAAATATTTCATAGTTCATCCATAGTAAAAGTATCTAGTGTACATCTCAATGAACATTTCTATTCATTTATCTAACATTAATTATACTTTACTAATATGGATATGTATATACAAATCATTTCAAACTAGGCATGCATTATTCTTAAGCAATTAACAATCATAATAACACATTTGCATAATGAGACATATGAAATTTTAATTCTATATTCAACAAGTCTATCATTACTTTAGTACTTATCATTCATCTTTTTACTTGTTACTTATCATAGATTACTTACCATTCATCATGTCTTCACTTGTCACTTATTAGCTTCCATTGTCCTTGTCTTAATCTTTGTTTATCATTTTTCATTAGTCATTAAATACTTATCATTGAACTTTATAGCATTGAATTGTACCCCAATGGGAAGACCATTATACATCTCTATTTTTTTACATAGTTTAGGGACTTATATTCTTGTAAAAAATATGAGCTTTCACTTATTTTCTAATATTTTCTTTACTTATTCATATTAAGGACATGTATTTTCATTAGTAACTCATGTACTTTCTTTCTTTTTTCATGAAACTTTCTTTCTTATATAATTTATAAATTTTTTATTACTTATGAAACTTAGATGTTTCTATTTTCTTATCTTAATATTTTTCTTCCTTTACATGACTTATAACTTTATTTTACTTTCAGAACTTATATACTTCCCATTCTTTTTTTAATATTCTACTTCCTTGTGGACTTCTCTTTTCTTTTTATCATAGTTTTTTTTTACCCAATGATGGAGCCTTTCAATTAATTTATACTTTGGCACATTGCATTCTTCCCCAATGGCAAAGGTCGTTGACATAATGAATTATAACCACAATAGTAAGGGTCATCACTTACACTTTTTTACACTTATATTTTTACTTTACTTTTTTACATTTTCTTTCACTTGCTTATATTTGGGTTCACTTGTTTATCCTTTGGCACATTATATTATTCCCCAATGGCAAAGGTCATTACTTACACTTATACTTACACTTATTTACATTTTTGCTTCACTTACTTCTCAACTTATTGTATTATCCCTAACCATAGGGGTCATCGACATATTGTATTATCCCAATAGCAAGGACTATTAGCATATTGTATTATCCCAATAGCAAGGACCATCAGTATATTGTATATAGTAATGATCATCATCATATTGTATTATCCTAATAGCAAGGATCATTGACATATTGTATTATCACAATAGCAAGGATCATCGACGTATTGTATTATCCCAATAGGCGTGACCATTGGCATATTGTATTATTCCCCAATAGCAAGAGTTGTCATATACATTGTTTTTATGTCTTAACCACCTTTACTTATCGTTATTTTTTAATCATCATTTTACTCCCCTAGTTGAAATCTTACACCAATGTAACACGTCTATATTCTTCTTTCTTGTTCTCTTCCATTCTTCTTGTCATTTAATCTTTTTAAACATTGTTCATCCATAGTCATCTTATTTAATCTTATCTTTATATGGTATATTATTCGATCATAATACAAGAGACAATTTGTTCACATAATAAAAATATATTAGCAAAATCAAGAGTATGTGTGCAACATGAATAAATTATTGTTTAGCCTTATCAATGAGAGGAGTCATACAATCCTACATAAATTTTCTAACATCTCATAATCTATACATATGGATTCTAAGACCCTAATATGAAAATCTATAGAATATCACAAATTGTTATAAGTCAACATGTATTTAAAAAAATTCACCCAAGAGAACAATAAATTAATGCAAGGAATCCAAGGGCATCCAAGAAATATGTAAATAGTAAGGAAAAACATTAAGAAACATTTGATCAAACATGTATAATGTAAGAATTAAGAAAATTAATAGAAAATCAATGAGGGAAACCTAATTTTCACCATCTCTAAGCATATCTTACTTGAATCATTTCATATAGTTTCCTAAGTAATTTATAAAAAAAAAAACATGCTAGTGTCATTATATGAAGATCAACATGCTTCATATCTATCTTCTAGCATCATCTTTAACCAACATATTTAAGAGATGTTCATCACCAACTCAAATAATCATATTAGTTATAGCAAATTAAGCAAATCATCCATCAAGATTATTCATGAAAACTATAGAGTTGTAAAATCCTAGATTACAAGCATTCACAATACATGAGATTTATCATTAAAAGAAAATACATATAGGTAGCATATAAATCCACTTTTCCGCATAGTATAAATTAGGGATTTCTAAGATC
>JAOXJP010227679.1:0-11257 GCA_025762735.1 Platanus orientalis | reverse complement strand
TTTTCATTCCAAATGTCTCTGGAGAGACTTGTTAATTACAACCATTAATGGTAGACCTCTAATTTCCTAGTTGTTACATGACTCGTAAAACAAGATTGCATGAAATATAAATATGGAGCTTTATTGATCATATGATGTGATATAGAATACAAGAGCTTCTTTCTCTTCTCTTTACAGTCTTTTGAACCTTACCTAGCCTAGGTGTTGACTTCGAATCCATTGGCTTGTGTCTTCTTCATCATGCTTTGCAAATGCTTAATGGACATACTAGCCTAAAGAAAATTGGCTTTGAACTTAAAGTGTTTGCCTGATGAAGAAGAGATTGGAGACTGGTGGAAGCAGTGAAGAGGGACTATGCCCAGACATGTAGAGGACGCCAAGCTGTGAAGAATAGATCTCTTGAACAATCAAAGCTCTTGAGCTCTAAACCTTCCTTGAACAAGTGAATCCTTGTGCTTATATAGACATTTGAGTTGTTTTCCTTCATGCATGTTTACTAACTTGTTTCAAGCTTGGCTTCATTATCTACATGGGAGGAATGTTGATGTGGCTATTCTTAACTAGTTATTGGGAAAATTTTATATGCTGGTCAAATTCCTTCTTTGAGTAGGACTCTGGGTTGATCTTTATCTAACCCCTTAATTTGAGGGATTTTACAGATACAATAGAGCCTTATCAGAGTAAAACTCTTATCTAGATGAACTTACATATTTTTAAAGATTCCATAGCTTTGATAGAATCCCTTAAGGATATAGCTGCTTTTGAGCATTTTGGAATTCAAATCAATCATCCCCTATCACTCCATGGGATCCATGCTGCTTAGAGAATTGAATTTGCACTCCTAGTACTGTGCTTTGTGATTCCCCTATCTTCGCGAAGCACTGTTCATCCTTCGCGAGACAATATTCATCATTCACGAGAAAGGTATTTCAGTAATTGTTAGAATTTCGCATGCCAACAAGGGCAACTCTCTTGATGTCGTCTCTCTTCTTTCTAGTCTAAATGGCATGATTCTGTGGACAGTGTGTGGCCCTATTAAGGACTGTCTTGTTTTATCCCATACTTACATGCTTTTCTTGTATATGCATATTAAACTTTGTGCTAATTCGGTGGCTGAACGTTTAACAAAAAAGGGTTTGGTTTCAAACTCATGCTTAGAATGGGTTTCAATCCCTCCTTCACGGTTAGATCCAGATCTTGCTGCTGATTTAGCTGCACTTGAGCAGCCTTCTACTTAATATATTATCACCATATATGTTATAAAAGAAAATAAGAAAAAGGTAGTAATTTGAAAATTTTGTTACAAATGATGGTGATTGAAGGCAACTTAGTCATGAGTAGTCCCATGTCAAGACCTTGTTGCCATGCATTCCAAGTTTTAGACCTGGATGGATAAAACTTGGGGTTTATTTGAATTCAATGTGATGTTGAAGTTCTCTACTATCTTCTCTCCTCTCGTTTCCTCTATCTCTTCTCTTTTCTCTATAAAGCATCTTTCTCCTTTATCGAGTTTCATCCAACCCCCTTAAGGAAAAATGAGGCCATTGTTTCTCCTGACCACTTGGTTCCTCTTCTTGTTCTCATCCTTTCATGTTTCTTCCTCTTCTTCTTCTTCAGGCCATCTATGCCTTGAGGACCAAAGCTCAGCCTTGCTAGAATGGAAGCAAAATTTATCCATAAGCGAGTATGCTTCCCGCTTTGTGTTTTCTTCTTATTCAAAGGTCATGTCTTGGAAGCCTGATACGGATTGCTGCTCTTGGGATGGAATCAGCTGCCAAAGAGAAACAGGTCACGTGATTGGGATCAACCTTAGTAGCAGCCTTCTTTATGGTAATATTGATTCCAATAGCAGCCTCTTCCGCCTACATTACCTCCATACACTCAACCTGGCTGATAACAATTTCAATTACTCCCAAATCCCATCTGCGTTTGATCAGCTCACAAAACTGACACATCTTAACCTCTCTTATTCAATGTTTTCTGGTCAAGTCCCATTACAAATCTCACAACTGGTGAAGCTGGTTTCTCTTGATCTCTCTTCCAATTTTGAGTTGAAAATCATAAACCCCAACCTAAGAACACTTACCCAAAATCTTTCTAGCTTGAGAGAACTCCACCTTAGCGGAGTAGACATGTCAGCAGGGGTTAACAAAGATTGGTGTCAAGCCTTGTCCTTTGCAATTCCAGACCTTCGTGTATTGAGTTTATCTGATTGTTCTCTTTCTGGCCCTATGGACGACTCAATTTTAAACTTACGTTTTCTCTCTGAGCTTTATCTCGACTCCAACAATATCTCTTCTAGAAAACCAGATTTCTCAGGGAACCTCACTTCATTGGGAACCTTACCAAATGCAATTGGGAATCTTAAGTTCTTAACAAGGCTGAATCTCCACAATTGCAATTTCTCAGGATTGATCCCACCTTGGCTCGCCAATCTTACTCAACTTGTCGCATTGGATCTTTCATCTAACAATTTTGAGGGTGCTATTCGAACGTCATTGCTTTTCCTCCCATCATTGCAGTATTTCAACCTTGGGGCCAACCGACTCACTACAATAATCGAAGATTTTCACCATTTAATTCTTCTTTTTCATTGTTGCAGAAAGTCTATTTGAATGAAAACCAGTTGAAAGGGGCAATCCCAAGGTCAGTCTTCCTCCTCAAATGTCTTGAAATACTCGACCTTTCCTCTAATGACTTCAATGGCACTCTAGATTTTAACATGCTTCAAAATCTCAAAAACCTTAGCATTCTTGATCTTTCATATAATAGCTTGTTTCTCAGCAATAACAGTGGTGGAAATTTTACATCTCCTCAGCTTCAGAGTTTCTATGCTACCTCTTGCAACTTCCATGAGTTCCCATTTTTTCTTGAGCACCAAAATAATTTATTAAACCTCGATCTTTCTAACAACCAAATCTACGGAAAACTTCCGATTATTCTCAAGAACCAAAATAATCTAGAGAGCATCGACCTTTCCAACAACCAAATCTATGGCAAAATACCCAAATGGATATGGAAGTCGCATACAAGTAAACTTAATCTTTCTAACAACTTGATGAGTGGTTTGGAATTACCAGTACCTGATCTTCCCAACATCAATTATCAATTTATTGACCTTCATTCCAACAAAATCGAAGAGGAAATCTCAATGGTAAACACTTTGGAGGATGACTCAAACAACATCATGTCCAACATCTTAGGGAATCTCACTTCCTACCTTACCAATGCAGTCATCTTTACCATTTCAAGCAATAAACTCACAGGAAAAATCCCTCCCTCCATCTGTAACACAAGTTACATTGAAATTCTTGATTTGTCAAATAACCAATTGAGTGGCCAAATTCCAGAATGCTCCAACAACTTTGGTCAGTCTCTATATATGCTCAATCTTGGAGAAAACAAGTTTAGTGGAACCATTCCACAAACTTTTGTAAACGGAAGCAATTTAAGGTGGGTCAAGATGAACAACAACCAACTAAAGGGGAAAATACCAAGATCTTTGGCTAATTGCAAGTCGTTGGAGGTGTTAGACCTTGGAAACAATCAAATAACTGACACATTTCCTTTTTGGTTAGAAAATCTAACCTCACTGCAGGTTCTTGTTCTACGATCCAACAAATTCCATGGTTCCATTAGTGGTCCCACAACAAGTCATGCATTCCCCATGTTACATATCATTGATCTCTCCTTCAATAATTTTGCCGGTAGCTTGCCATCAAAATACTTCCATTGTTGGAAAGGAATGAAGATGACTCACAATGACTTAAGGAAGCTACAATACTTAGGGGATGAACTCAAATCGTTTGTGGGGGGTGACTATTATCAAGTGACAATTACAAGTAAAGGAAGAGATATGGAATATCAGAGTCTCATAACTACCTTTACTACCATTGACCTCTCTTACAACAGCTTCCAAGGGGAGATTCCAAAAGTGATAGGGGAGCTCACGGCAGTCATGGTGTTGAACTTGTCTGGAAATCACCTTACAGGTAAAATTCCATCTTCACTTGGGCAGCTAACACGGCTTGAGTCACTAGATCTTTCTTGGAATCAGCTCTCAGGAGAAATCCCTCCACAACTGACAAATCTCACGTTCCTTTCAATCTTGAACCTTGCACAAAACCACCTAGTGGGATCTATTCCACGAGGTAAGCAATTCGATACATTTGAGAATACTTCATATAAAGGGAACTTAGGATTATGTGGATTTCCTTTGTCAAGGAGGTGTGGAACAACGGATCCAACAAGTGTACCTACATCAAAGCCCCCAAAGCAAAATCAAGATTCAACAAGTCTGCTTGACTGGAAATTTGTGTTAATGGGATATGCTTGTGGAGTGATAATTGGGGTCATCATTGGAGGGTTAGTGCCATCTTGGAGAATCCGTGTATTCTTTAGGATGACATTAAGAAGTCGGGATCATAAATCTACGAAAGGATCAAGGAGGAGAAGGTAATATGGACGAGGGAAATGAACAGGTACTGTGTGTCGAAGATACTATATGCATTTCTCAAAAAGAAAAAGAAATTGTATTTCTTCTAAGCTTTTTTGTTTTACTCATTACTTTCTGAGTTTGTTTGGATTTACACTTATCATGTAAAAGGTTATTAACATTAGAGTTGCATCTCAAAGAAATAAATTTTCAAAATTTCGTTTTAGTGGAAAATATTTTTTGGTTGACACTCACTAAGAAGCAATATTTTCAGCAAATGGTTTTTATTAAAAAAGAAAAAGAATACGTTGATTCAGTTAGTTTATGATAGTGTATTGCCACTATTTTAGGATAGGCAATTATAGTAATGCTAGAAAAATTCAATTTTGAGTTATGGGTAATTAGAGTAATGCTAGCTAGGAAGAATTCACTTTTACAGCTATTATAGTTTTAAAGCCCTTTTATAGTGGAAGGCCCCTCCCACAATTTAGGGGTGGCAATTCGTGTGGCCGGTCGGGTTTGTGTTTTCGTGTTGGCAGGTCGGGTTTGTGTTGTGTCGAGTTAAGGGTATATGACTATATGGGTAAACCCGAACACTAGCCATTTATTAATCTGAGTCAAAGTCGGTAAAGCGGATTGATTCACTTTGACCCAAAACATGATGACAGCAAACCCTAACCCGCTTATTCTGTGTCAGTTTCATGGGTCGTATGGCAATTTGTGTAGGTAAATCATGTCAAATTAAGGTAAACAGATTGGTTAAGACAATTTAGAGAGTCGCTAAAGATGGAATGACATCAGGGCTGACACATCAGTGCCAAAAAGTGAAAAAATCCCCCCAAAAAGTGTATTTCACTTTTTCTGCACTGATGTGTCAACCCTGATGTCATTCCAACTTTAGCCACTCTCTAAGATGTCTTACCAAATCCAGCCTCATGAAAATGGGGTATATAGGGTTAAAACAGTATAAAAAGTAGCATCTGCAAAGAGGCACCAAATTCAGAAAACCATCACATGCCAGCCTGCGATGAGAGGACACGGTAGGACATACAAAATCCTGGATAGAACATTTGCTCCCTTAAAAAACACATCACATACCAGTCAAAATTTGGTGAGCATCAAATTAAATAGTGAGCAAATGTTCTACTCCCAAATTCATATTTGCCTCTATACTCCCCGGCACAAAGGCTAGTATGTGATCCTTTAGGCTAGTACGTGATCCTTTTTTTTTAAAAACCGTTTTTGCGGTTTTAACCTTACAAACAATTCAGTCTTTGTGTTGGGGAGGGGAGGGACTGGGAGTAGAGCATTTGCTCCCAATTAAAACATGCATCACATGTTGATTAGAGTTTACATGTCACATCTCTCTCTCTCTCTCTCTCTCTCTCTCATACACAATGTTTGACACAACCCGTAAACCTGACACGAACCCAACAAGAAATAAGTGGGTTAGGGTTGACTGTAAATGTGTTTCAGCAACCCGCTTAGACAATTAATTTGTAGATACCAAGTTTTTTATTTTTATTTTAATTATTCTGATTTTTAAAGGTATCTCAAAAAAATTGTTCAAAGAGGATTAACAGTATTTTTATTAGGGAATCCAATGATAGTTTAATAATAATAATAATAATAATAATAGCTTTGTAGTTGTCTATAAATCTTGACCATTCAATCTGAATCACCCCAACCATCTGATCTATCACACGTGTTCTTAGATGATGGAAGAAGAGTGGTTGTAAACATCCAACGATTACCTCAATCTCAAGCAAATTAATGGAGAAAAAATCTCCTACATGTGATTTGTCTGTTCCCCTCATGTCTCCATGCACAAAGGATGAGATGTATAGGGTTAAAGCCGTAAGAACTGTTTTCAAATGAAAAAAAAGGTATAAAAGAGAGCAAATCCTCTGCAACAAGCTTAAATAACATCCAACGGAAACTATCCTCAAAGAATGACATCAGAATTTAAATATTAACTTTGGATGGGAATTTTGAAACATGTGTTTCCTTTAGACTTATATCTGAACCCACTTTTAATCACCTGCCTAATTTTTAGAGCAGTTTTCATTTAATGTTATTTAAGATTGTTGCCGCAAAGGATTTGTTTTTGGTGTTATAAAGTTAAAACCATGGTTCTAAAAAGTCAGAACCAATCAGAATTGGTCATGACCACCCGATCTAAATTGGAATCGGATCGGGCAATCCAAAGATGGATCAAATGATACAGTGTAAAATTTACATAATAACTTCAAGGATTGACTGGTCCCGATCAGATCATGAATTGGATCGGTTCATCCAGACTGGAATGAGCTGATCCTTGGAACTATGGTAAAAACCAATAAAAAAAGTGTTTAAATGAACATTTGCCCCCTATAAAGATATTCTAAATTCAAAAAACATTATGTGTCAGTGTGTGGTGTGAGGATACCAAAGGACATATAAATTTGAGTATAGGATATCCGCTCCCTTACTGGTGTGGATCACAATACAGTCCAAACGGACCTATACATCAATTAAATTTCGGTCAAATTATAACCAGTTTTGTGGCTGTGACATGAACAAGGTTGACTTGAATTCAAGTGGAGCTCATGTGTAGAAATAGAACCACAATAAACTTTCTGGTTTTTTCCACGATGATTATTATTATTATTATTATTATTATTATTTTCTCTCAAGTTTGAGGTGAGCTAATATTTACAGCGTTAGTGTCGGGTTCAGATTAGTTTATGCCCATAGCAAGGTGAATGATCAGCTATGGCTTTTTGTAGCACAGTAAAAAAAGGATGGGTATTTTGTCTTTTAACATGGATTGTTTTGTCTTTTAACATGAGGCTTTTGTCTTTTTGTGATCACAGCAAAATTTGCTGCAGCTGATTATTTGCCACATGACAAATAATGCCCCTGATTATCTCTTAATCAAAGTCATCCACAATTAACGGCATAAAATCACTAGGTCACTGATAAAAAATGGAGAAGCTCAGTGAGGTGATTAGTGGCGCTCTTGGAATGATGAAATGATGACTGGTTTTGTGTTAAAGTCAGAGATAGATCAAAACCGACCATATATTGTCTGTGTTGACACAGACCTCTATAGGCATTCCATTGATTGACACATGATGGATTTTGAATTTGGTTTCTCTTTTTTAGCATCTACATTTTCATTTGAACACTTTTTTGGACAATTTTAATCCAAACAAAAAACGTGTCAACTTATAAATCACTATATACACTACAGATAATTTTACATAACAGAACATTTTCTTCCTTTTTTTTTTAATATATGATTAGAAGAGCAAAGTTTATCTTTAATACGTGGCAACAGTGAAGGCCGAGATGGTTGCATGGACGACAAATCACAGATAACGTGGCACTGCGTTAAGGGCTTTAGGCAGCAACCCTTCTTGTCTATAAGAAAAGATAGACCTGCCTAATCCAGGATCGACCTTTGTGTTTCTACGTTTTGAAATTTGAATTCATTGGAGAGAAAAGTGACAGCCAAGAAAATGCAGACAGCCAAGGAGAAGTTGAGTAATATAGCTAGTGCTGCAAAGAAGCATGTCATGATCTGTAAAGCTAAGACTGAAGAGAAGGTCTCTCTCTACACTTTGTGGGTCAGCTGCAGTTACAAGCTCAAAACCGTCTACAAACTGTTAATCTTAGGAAGTTTCATGTAAAATTTTGCAGGTAGAGAAGGCGTCGGCGAGGACTAAAGGAGAGAAAGAGATTGCCCATGAGAGAAGGAAGGCTAAGGAGGCCAAAGCTAAGATGGAGTTGCACCAAGCTAAAGCGGAGCACAAGGCAGAGAGATTGAATAATGGTAAGCACTCCCACATTTATGGCCATCACGATCCGGTCGTTGGAACCCATGGACACCACCAACCAGTTATCGGCACACACGCCCACCATGGGCACCATCACGTCGGCACAGCAGCTCCCACGACTGGTGTCACGGCTCCGGCTTACCCCGTGGTAGGGCATCCACATGTGTAGATTGTGATGGTTGTGGAGTAGTGGTACTCTGATGTAGTCTTACACACGTATCCTAGTAAGAATATTACATCAAGCTGGAACTTTCCATCGATTGGGCTTTTAAGTAGTAAGGTTTTCAGAGTTTCCTTTATTCGGGAAGCTTCTCATGTATGAGTATGCGGAACCTAAGATTTTCTCTTTATTGACAAGTTAATACTGACGGCTCTCAATCTAAGAATGGTTGGGTGGCTGGAGGTTAGAATCTAGCAGTAACACATTTTTTTTGCGATCCAAAACTATACACACAAAACCAGAAATCACATAATCACATCCATAAGCCAGATCGATCTACAATACCATATCATAACCAGATCAATCTCCAGATGAACCATCTCCAAGTGAGATGGGTTGTAGTATGATCCCTCCGGGAAAGGATCCTGTCCTTTCTGCTTGCTTATGACCTGTTAGGACCTGCCAATTTAAGTGCACGGTTTGGCATAAAAAATGGTTATGCATAGGTTCTACACATCTTTGCATGCCAAACCGTGCACTTAAATTGGGGACAGGTCCTAACAGGTCATAAGCAGACCGGACAGGATCTAAACTCGGTCCGTCCCCAGGAGATCATAGGGTTTCAAGTTCCCTTCGCGGCATTCCCAATGACTGGGTTGATGCCTCGTGGGCACGAGTTCATCTTATGTGGTAGTTTTGAGAATCAGATCGGTCATCCTCTCTTGCAGTATGCTCTTTATGATATCGGCTCATGATTCAATTGCCTTGTATTTAACTGTTGAACCTCAAAGTTTATATTTTTATGTGATTGCAAAACAATATTCAAAAGGTTCAAAGAGTTTCATTATAATAAATAGTTCAATCTCCATTATCAACCTACTGGGAGGTCATAAAACAATATTCAAAGAAGTTCAATGAGTCAAAACAATAATCGAATATCAATCTTCATTATTGCAATCCAATTGAAGATCCAAAAATGATATTCAAATGGTTTAATAAATCAATATAATAATTAATTCTCTATTGTTTTGACCTAATATGAGGTCTCATATAGAGTATTAAAGTGATCCTCTATAACTTAATATTGTTCCACAACGGGTTTTCTAAAATATATTTGAAGACACTTTTACTCTTTTACATATTTAATTACATTTTTATCCTTCTAATGTATTACGGGATGTTATAGTCAAATTTATAAATAAAAGAGATGTTAGGATGTAATTCAGTTTAAAAAGAAATAAAGAATTAGTTTTTGAATCTCACGTGTGATGGTGTTATCCTATTGGGTTGTAGCCATGGACTCCCCATTTTCTCTCGTCCTTGCTTTTCTCTCTATAACACAAGTAAGTTATTTTTTTTCTCTTCTCTCTCTCTCTCTCTCACCTTGCAATGTATTTATTTCTTTTCTCTTTATTCTTTCTTGATTATTATACTTGTTGATTTCTTTAATTAATTTCACTGTGATTACCTCTTTTAATTAAAAATCAACATAATTCATTAAGAACCTATTCAAGATCCTTTCTTGTTAGGTGTTCTTGAATCTAAACTTGAAATCAAACATAAACTTACCTTCTTCTTCATTTTTTCTTTCAAGAAATCTCAAGATTGATTCTTTCCATCATCAACCTTCCCCTTCCAATTCTTAACCCATAGTTAATCAAGGTCTATCTTTCCCCTTTGATTTCAGTCCAAGAACCAACATTAAGTTAGATATCCACTATTAAAGAATCATTGTCAGTCTGAGTTTTAAATATTTCATATACCTAGAGACCTCATAATTCGATGAAATTTTATATGGGAATCTAAAGATCATTTAACTCCCCGTAAAATTTCATGAAATTTTGTAAGGGTATTTTGGTAATTTTGTGGATTTATCCTTGAAATTCTAGATTTACCCTTCTAGTCTTTTTCCCCTAATTTCTTATTCTCTTTCTTCTCAATTCTTCCTAATTTCTTCTATTTCAATTCTTTTTTTTATTTTAAATTTTTTTCCCCTAAAATTTACTATTGTTTGGGATGTTTAAGACAAGTTCTTAAATCCTTAAATTGGCATAAGCTCCCGCATATCCTTTAAGCCATTAATCTACATCAGTTTCTTTAATCCTTGGGTGTGAGGTGTCACGCTCCATATGAAAGACTTTCTCAATTTCAAGCAACCGTACCACTCGTTCTCAAGTCATTCTTCTTTAATGCAGCATATGTTTTATGAACTGCAATGGTCACACGATAGACCAGATATGAGGCACTCAATGATTAGAGCCATGACAGTTTTGAAGTTGCATAGAACCACTGATAAAACATGCTCAATCCACAAAAGCTCCCAATTACTCCTGAAAGCACACTTCTCAAAGTCACTTGACTACTCCTAAAAGCACATTTCTCAAGTTGATAAAGGTTATCTAAAGGTAGAAAGTCTCATAACTAGTTGAAGATGTACCTCATGCTCATCCCCACTCCCTACTAAAATGTCATCATAGTACATTACAACAGATTTCTGTAATAAGAGTTGTAATACTTGAGTTATCATCCAATAAAGCTGTTGCACACATTGGTCAAATCCAAAACAGCATAGCCAATTATTCATAAATGCTTCTCCTTGAATGTGGGGTGGGCATGGGCTGGGGCTTGGGCCCGTAGGGGTAGGCTCAGGCCGGGGTTTGGGCCCGGCCCTCATTAATTGATTGGGCCTCAGGCCCATGAATAAATAAAAAAAAAGTTGAGATGTAAGTTTAAACTCTAGACCTATCCAAGGTTCAAAATTTCAATTTTGATGGATTATTCATCATGAAGATTAATGGAAATTTCACTAGAATGCTTCGAAATATTATAAAAATTATGTAA
>JAOXJP010227678.1:0-11258 GCA_025762735.1 Platanus orientalis | reverse complement strand
ATGATTATTTTATCATCCTGAATGTCATTTTTCTTATATTTGGAAGTTCAGTTGCAATATGTAACAAAGATTATTGCAATTAGTGGTATGTTAGTTTGTAATTAACAAAAAATAGGGTATCTTTACTGTAGTTTGACTTAATTAAGGATATTGGGCCCTACAGCCTAAAGATAAGAATCTCACACCCCCCAGGGTTACTTTGGCTTCTCAAATATTTTATATATAGAGGTACCCACGTCCAGTAGGATTTTGTAACTTTTCTGGAAGTGGGAGAAGCACAGAGAATTCTAGAACAGGTGTGGATACTTTGAAAACTGGGTCAGATTGGATTTTTGTATCCGGTTAAATCATTGAGGTATTCTTCTTAAACTTCCTCTAAGATTAGATCTTAGAGATTCATGTGATGATCATGGGAAAGCATATGTAGATATGTGGTTACTTAATAAACTTTACTAATTTTTATGTTCAAGAATGGTAAACTTCCTTCACTAATATCTTTGGGAGTTGGAAAAATTCCACTTGATCTCTTGGATACACCCTCGTGCATTCTGCTATAAATTGAGAGTTATTTTTTGCTTCCTTCTAGATTCAAATAAACTAATCATTAAGACAAGCCTAAAGCTACCTGCAAAACTCTGTAATAAAATAAACCAATTTAGGCTATTGATTTGATCTTTTTATTTTATGGTTAGCTTTCTTCCTCATAAGGCCCATTAAAAAGTCACAAAGTTTTTTGGGACCTCATGCTTTTTAAGCTTGAAAAAGAAGAAGTTATGAGGGATTCTCACCTATACGATTTGCAATGTAACTTACAGGAGAACCAGATAAAGTTACCCTAGGAGCAGGCTCTGGGAGGATGTGAGCCACCTTCTTAGAGGGCGAGAGGAAATAAGCCTAAGGTCTGGATTATTTCTTGTTTGGTTCATCTTCCATCATTACAACTCCAACATTGGCAACCTAAGGAGATAAAGAAGGTGCATTATCGAGACACTACAAATCAGAGGACATTTTAATACGAATATTTTTCTTCATATCAACAAGCTCTAAGAAGACTTCATCCACCGGCCTTTTCAGAGAAACACGTGCAACAACAAGGGATAGCAACCCCAGTCCACCCAAAATTAAACTTTTGAGTAAAACATTCTGGTTCATTCTGCCCTGGAGGATCATTTTCAAAATTTTGGGTGAATCAACCGCCAAGATTGCAACTAGTTGAACAGATGGAATCGTCATGGTCCGACACGGCATATAGATGGACAACTGGTTTTCCTTGAGGGGGATACCCAATGCCTCAATATCTCCCTTCTTTAGCCAATTTTCAAGAGAGGAAAACATGTCTTAACACAATTCCTTTCTTTGGCAGGATTTCAGGAGAAGAGGTCGTGTTCAACACAGTTGCCTTTCCTAGCTTTGGGCTACCATGAACGCTAACTAGCCTAGATTCCATTGCTGGTTTTAGCTTGCCATGCACGCAGCTATCTGTTGAAGGAGGAAAATATGAAGAAGTTAACACTCATCAGAGGTATTGAAGACGGTTTGGTGACAGTCTGTCGCTTAGCCTTCAGATCAAGCATGCTGGAATTGGAATAAACACCCCATATATCATTTTTAAAATAGGAGAGGTGATGGTTGGGTGCTCATCATGGTTGACCTCAACCACCGAGTTGAGCTCCTCCATCAAGACTTGGGCATGACTCGGCACTAACTGACTGGGCTACGACACGACTCGGTTACCATTGACATCTCAAGTTGGCTCAGGGCCACTGGGAGTAAAGAACTTGTATAACAACTAGGCAGAGGGACTGGAGTCCGGGCTTTGGCGTCTCAGCAAGTCAACCCGGAGAAGAAAAGCTAGGCCCTTAATATGCTGGACAAACTCCATTGCTTCTATCATTAAATTTCATGGAGCATTCTCTATCTTCATGATCGATCTTGCTGCAATAGTAGTCAAAATTGCCTAACCTTTCATATTTCACCGTTATCGGATAGATGACACCATCCTTACACTTCAGGGAGAAGGAGATGACAAGCACCTTAGTAGTATCAACCGTAAATCAAACCTGGAGGAAACCTTGTTATCCATGGTCAACCATTCTAAAACTTTCATGTCTTTTTGCCAAAACCTTAGCCACAACATCTGTGTAATAGTCCCATGGGACTCCATAGAATTGGACCCAGAATTCGATCTCATGGAACTCCACCAAATCCAGACTCGTTCCCAATTTCCATTTAGCTAAGGTGATAGAGTTTTGGTTGAAGTTCCATGGACCATTTGTCCATAACTTGCAAAAGTCCATCTCACAATGGAACACTACAACAAATTGCATCTTTGGCGATCCTTCTTGGCGGCGCAACCATGATTTAGTCGTTGAAAGCCATCAATTGGCGACATAAGCTAAATTACGTCGCCCAAAATGGCATGTTTTGTCGATGTAATTAATTGTTTCATCGCGGAAGCTCAAATATTCATTGACAACGTTATGATTTGCGTCGTGAAAAGTGTATGCTCAATGATGACATGGCCTTCTGCGTAGCCGAAAGTATACAATTTATTAGCGACATTATGAGTTGCATCGCAGAAAGTATTGTTCAATAAAAACGTAACCTTCTGTGTTACCGAAAATAAAATTTCAATGAAAACATTATGATTTGCGTTATGGAAAGTATATGCTCAATAACAACATGGTCCTCAGTGTTACCGAAAGTAAAAGTAGTGTTGTGATGGTGCAGTCAAGAATTGTCAAAGGCCTTACAACAGGCCCTTCAGACCTGAGCAAGTAGATGAAAAATCAATAATAACATTTTATTTATGAATATTTGGTGGTATTGGGCATCCTGATATCATAGGCAATAAATCTATCTATTCAATTTATGAATCGTCTCTTGGAGGCCATATTTGAGTAACAATCAGTAAAAAGAATACCATGCATTGGTGGATTAGGATCATTAGTCAATCTGATTCTTGGGTTTGACCCGTCCCAGTGATAGCCCGTTGTAGTGAAGGTTCAGATAGATTACACAACTGTTGGACGATTTGTTTATGATGGTTTTCTAAACCATGTGTAAACCCCCACTGATTTTTTTATAAATTGGAAGTTTTATTTATGTGATCCCCTGCTTTTCATTGGGTTGCTTATGGGATAAGTGGTTTGAATATATGGACGACCATACCTTCAATATGGAGATGAACTTATTCAAATCCATATACAAGAGTTCTGAATTTTTTTTGTTCTAGAATTTGAAGAACCAAATAATTCTTTTTGATGAAGCCAAGCCCACTACCGCAGAATCTTTTCCTTGGTCCGCTGTCTGGGCTGCACTTAAAACCCTCATTAGTTTTTCTTTATCGAATTCTTTATTGTTATATTTTTTTCTGTAATTACAAGTTAGTCGATGCGGATTCTATCTGGGGTGTTAAATCGTGAATTGAGTGTTCTATATCATTTGGTGAAGAACACTTAAAGCAAAGATTGTTATGATGGGGCATATTTAGTCTTTTATATGTGTTGGTATATGGTTGGATATTTGGCATCCCATAGGGGTTCTCAAGATAAGATTTTCAAATATGAGCATACCTAGAACTGATCGCAATTTGTGTGGACAAATTCATCCAAAGGTTAATAAGCTTAATTTTGCCAATTTGACTTTTTTCTACAATACTTGATGTCAAATATTGTGTGTGTGTGTGTGTGTGTCTTTTCTCTATATTTCATATCACCTTCAACATTCATATGTGCTCAAAATTAAACTTCTACATGCACACGTATTCATAATAAAAACCTTATGCATCTCTCTCTCTAGGAAGCCTTGGCTTTATGTTTTCCATCAAAGCATATTGTGACTATAAGTTGTCTGTCACTATTTATTTTTCATTGCTATATTTAGAGAAGGCCACAGCAGGGAAATGTCCTTTTTGTTTATTTTTATAGTTATAGTGTTTAGAGTTTTGATTTTTTATTGAATGACTATGGGCTTTTTTTTTCTTTATTGTTTTTTTTTTTAACTATAGGTCTTTTATATTTTTATCTGTGGAAATAATTTGTTTTGTTTAACTTTTTTTTTTTAAAAAAAAAAGGAGAATGATTGTCTGTGATGAAAACCTCTGTAGTCGTGTCACAGATTGACATATGATGTGTTTTTGAATTTGGTGACTCACTTTTGACACCTTTTCAACTGAGCATTTTGTTGGATACACATGCCTATAGTTCATCACAAAACATTTATTAAAAAAAAAAAAGTGATATGGTTAGCTGAAAGCGAGGGGGTGACGGACTGGCTCCCTCTCTTTTCTTTTTGTATTTTTTAAAATTACATGTAGCAATCTCTAAATTCTCTACACTGGCCTCCCAAGCACTTCATCTTCCGCTTCCTTAAAATCTCCGATTCCTGTATCTTCCACTGTCTTCATTAAACCTTTTCATCTTTCTTTCTTTTTCTCTCCAGCTCTTCACCTTTTGATACCCTAAATTGTTACCAGAATTCTTGAACCAGCCTCTTCGTCTTCCTCCTCTCTAAATTCACCAATTCATAAAATTTAAACCACACAACTCTTCTTCTTATGGGTTTCTACCTCCAGGTCGTTTTTATAGCTTTTTAAATCAATCACCCTTAACAAAGTCAATTTGGATTAGGGGGTTTTCTAATAATATTTATTTTTGGTTTCTTCTTAGGGCACCATTTGCTGGAGAACTCCAGTTGAAGAGAAGGAGATAACATCTATGTTTATCCATAGCACAAGGCCCCATTATCGACTCATTCAAATCTCAAAAGTCAACTTGGAAGCGTATCTCAAGGAGAAGCACTGTCCGATTGGCTAAGATCAATCCACCTTGGGGCTGTCTTTAATTATGTGGAGCAACTAGCACATTGGGCTAATCTGCTGTCTGATCACCATTGGACAGGATTCTAAGATGGTTGTTTGAGTTGGATTCAATGCATCGCTGCGTAAATGAAAGCTTTCTTGATTTGACGAGGCAGTTGTTTGTAAAGATCAAGGGGCATTAATTCATTCTTTAAGTTTCCCATGCTTAGTGTTGAGCTCTTCATTCTTCTTTGAATCTATTATAATGACATTGCCATTGTGGAGTTATAAGTCAATGCTATTTTATTATTTTGGAAATTGGCTAAGCTTTTCTTCTATGATATTTGTAGATTTGGTAATATCAACCTCTTGATGGTGTCTTATTGAATTTAATGACAAATTCCTTCCTATTCAAGTAACTATTACTTGTTATTTCTTTTTGTAAGTGACCTTTATATTACTATCATCAACAGCATCCAGTAAACTTACTCATTTATCTGTTTAACGTTTGATTCACACTTTGATACAGGTGTGTATTTATTCCTCCAATTTTTTTGGTGGTTTCTTCTTCAAATCTGATTGAGTTTTTTGTTTTTGTATGCTTCATTGTATGATTTCTTTTTTCTCGTGCATCGCATGGGTTTTTCACTATTATATATATATATATAAAGTAAAGGGTTTAACACTACGGTAAATGCGATTTGGCATGTTTATATTTTTTTGAATTTTTATTTTTAAAATTTTCAAGGTTCTCTCTCTTCATTTTTTCTCTTTCTTATTCCCGTCTCTTGATCTCCTTTATTTATTTATTATTTTTTCCAGAACTTTCGTCTCTCTATCAATTAGAACTCCTCTATCACTCTCTCTCTTCTATGAAAAGGCTTTGAGATTTATAGGGTTTTTCATCTCATCTCTGATTCTTTTGATATCTAATGGTTTCTCCTTGCTTTTGTTTTGCAGGTGCACAAAAGGCATGATCCAAAAGGTTCCCTCCCTCCCATTTTCAAATATATATATATATATATATATATATATATATATATATATATTTGAAGTTTCTCTCTCTTTCTCTTCGCTCTTTTCCCTTCCATTTTAGATTTGATTTTTCTTTCACAATTTTGGAACTAACTAAGTTTCCCTAATGTAGTGTACAAAGGTATGTTGGATTCGTAGAAATGGAAATTCCCCAATCTCGAGTACCCCCCCACCCCCCACACTTTTAGTTTGGCAGGTATGTGATTTCTTTTAGATATCTTTTTATTTTTCATACTTTTATGATTTTGGTTGGTTGATTTGGTGTTACTGAATTTTTCTTCATTTATTTTGTCGATCTTGTGATTTAAGATGTTAATTTTAGTAGGATTTTATAGGCTCTTTAATGGCAGTAGAGCTAATATTCATGATGTTTTGTTTATTTTTATTCTTCCTCTTATGTTACTGGTTTTGGCAATGTATTGGAATTGGCTAATTAGTTTTTGTAATTTTGGTGCTTTTCAAAAGAATGGTATTGTCAGGGTTTCATCATATGTTAGTTTTCTAGACCTTTGCATTTGTTGAATTTGTTGCATTTGATAAGATACACCTAGAACCCACACCTCCTCCAATAGGTTCTCATCTACAATGAGATGAATCCACCATCGTCATCACTAGTTCCTATGTATGATAACATATGTTCAAACCCCTCTTTATTGTACCATCATCAGACACCCTGAAGCGAACTTAGCTGCTACTAGCTCAGGTAACACCTTCCCAAAGCTGTACACATATCTTAAGCACAAGTTCCTAACCATGAACCTGACTATTTCAATCAAAAAAGACAAATAAGAAACATAGCACGATCAGTTTGAATAATTTAAAGGAAGAGAAACCCACCAACATATCTACAAGTTCTTTCAAATTTTAAGTACACGACACTTCAACTATCTCTCTATCTAAGTGAGTTTAGGATAGGGATCAGAGAGGGTTTGTCGAAAGAGACAAACCCTGGTGACAATATAGATAGAAGAGATAGCAATGGCATCGTTATCTTTTATTTATTTATTTTTAAGCTTTAGGTTATCTGAAACTAAGAAATTGAGTTTTTATTAGTCAGTGTAATAGTTTTTATTATTGAGTGGGAATCTAATCTATATTTCTGGATTTTTTCTTTATTTTTCTAAAATTTAAAAATTTTAAAGATCTTATGGTTCATATATAGATTTGATTAAGTGAGTCAAACTTTTTTATCTCCCTTAAAGTTGACTTGATTAATATAGAAGTTTAGGTATCTGTTGGCTCTTTTTATATATTATCAAATTATAATTTTTCTTTTCTTATCCCAACCCCTTCATGGAAATGGATTTGGGAGTATATTTGTACATATTTAATGGTTTCTCATCATGCTAATGGGAGTTCATTTATTTATGGTTGTTTTAATGTGCAGGTGCCATCATGTATTTGTTTCATGGAGAATTTGGCTACACACTCTACACAGAGGATTTCCATTGGGAAGCAACCAATGAGGGCACAACTAGGGAAGAACAAATCACAACTGCTCTTGAAGGTGATAAAATGGACTCTCTTTACTTAAGCAAGAGCTATTGTAATCTGTCATATTTCTTTCATGCTTGAAAAGTTATTGCTCAGCAAGTCCATATTCCACTTCCATTTGTTGTTATGGTTGTTTTTTTTTTTTATATTTTTTTTTTATAATAAATGTTCCTTAATTTTCTTTTACGTAGTGATATGATATAATTAATTTAATGCATTACTTACTATAGCAAGTACATTTCTTGATGATTGGATATATAGGAAACATGAATTTAAAACTTAGCCACATGAACAAATCATGGAATAAATAACACTAAGTAGCTTTTGTGTAAGTAGTTTCAGATGATTGTGTAGATCAAGAAGATGATCCTTTATGTGATTTGTGAAACATTAGCAAGAATCTAGGTCCCAAGGTCTCTTACATGTTGTTCAAGGACTTATGTGCCATGGCTTTGGGTTCATGGTTTTCAAGAAGTATATCTTCAAGACTAGGAATGATTGCTTTGTAAGCTTTGCCTGTTTTGGTGTTTTGAAATTTAAAAGGTTAGGTTTTGACTTTGTGTTATAGGTTTTTCGATTTTATTTTTTGAGGAGAAAAATTGGATTTCATCTTGCACTCACTTTCTCTGTTGCGTTATATATTTATTCTCTTATAGATTTTTAAATCATAAACCTCATGATTGTTGCAGTTATTTTTGGCTCCAATCATTTTCTTTATCTTACATTGGAAAATGTAAATGTAATGTATTGTAAATTTCATGAACTATAAAATACATGTTTGGTATATACTACGACATGAATAGATTCATGTTAAAGTCTAGGAGATCCTTGGGTCGAAAAATCATGAAGATCATCATCAAGCATCAAGGAAGGCTTAAGAAATCAATTCGGGGGTCGGCAAGTCATCTCGAAGGATTCCTAGCCTTCTCCGAGCTTGCTCAAGGTAAAACAAGTTATGAGAAGTAGTCAAGGTGAGGCAATGGTTCATGAAGGGTTTCCCAAGGGCCACGAACCTTCCTGGACCATTGAGGGGTGATGCAAAGTCCTCTGTAGCATTCCCAAGCTTTTAGAAGGAATTATAGAGAATTTGGATCGATCCAGGATCAAACCAATATGATCCAAATGGTTTGGATTGATCCAGGATCGAATCAACAACTCTTGGGTTGTAGGTTCTGAGTGATTTTTGCACTTGGATTGATCCAGGATTGATCCAAAGTTGCAAAAACACTGTATAATGGTCTAAAAGTCATAAATCTATTTTCAATCAATGGTTGATGTCATTTGACCATTTGGGAATGTTCTAATCCAATGGCCATGAATCATTTTTGTTCATTATATAAGGGTTTGAGCATCTATTGAGAAACCAATGGTTCTTGTATAAAACTTATACACTTAAAAGCTAAATTTGTTCATTGTGGTAGATCTTGAGAGATTTAGTTCTCGTAACTTTTGGAAAATCTTTCTCTATGCATAGATAGGTAAATTTATATCCAAAACCATTCCATTGCCACCTCTTCAATCCTGCTAAGGCATATCTTTTGGAGGTAGGCTACAAGGGTTGTCCAAAAGGAAATCTAAGAAAAGATAGTGTGGGATTAAGTGTCACACCTTGCTTAAGGAGGAACAACCCACGGAGTTGGCGCTACTAACTTGAAGCATTGGGAAACGACAGTCACATCTTGCTAAAGGAGGAGCAACCCCAACTTGATTACAAGGCAACATCAACCTTCCAAGAGGTAAACAATTGCCTTTAACTTTATTTAAGTTGTTGGGACCTCTTCCGCTAGAGACATCAGAAGAGTAGACCATAGACCCCACCCATCGGAGATATCGGGTGTAGTTTGCTTGGCAAGTAGATTAGGCTTTTTGTTAATTTTAGCATTGATTGTAGCATTGCCAATCTTAATAAAATTGTTTAGCTCAGTGGTGAGCTTTTGAGAGTGGAAGTAGGCCGTTGTGCCAAACCACTGTACATCTTGTTTATATTGTGATTGATTATGTTTTGCCTTTAATTTGTCATTCTTATTGTCTATCACTACACATATTGACATAATCTCACATGTAATGTATTCGAATACATTTATATACATGTGCACATCTCAATTGCAATCAATCATTAAGAACATCTTAATTAATTAAAATAAGCAATTGAACTTGGGGTAATTGAAAAGAATTAAAAATAAATCCTATTCACCCCCTCTAGGATTAATATTGGAATTTCAGAAGAGTTTTTGAAGGTTCATATCAAGTTGTCATATGCATTGTAAATTCTTTTAAGAAGGTGACTATCTTTTCATTCGCTTTGGCTCTCCATTGTTGTTGTATTTTGTTTATCCATTTTTAATAAAGTTTCCGTTCATTAAAAAGGTGATAGAAATAAAACTTTATTCTAAGGCCACATTTAGCATTGCTTAGATGGAAAATAAGTGATTTTTTGGAAGTACATATTTACAAGCATTTGCTGAATCATCATATGTTTGGTAAAATAGAAATTATTAAGGGCTTATTGGCAACTCCTAATCAAACTACATTGAAAGCAAGTGAAATTCTTAAAGTAATTTAGGGACAATAAACAATAGCAACCCTATAGTCATTCTATTTGCTAACCAACTAGGATCAAGAAACCGATTTTAATTCAAAATCCACTATGGATAAGTGAATTAAAGAAAAAGTAAGAGATGTAATATAGTAGTTAGATGTCTGATTTTATGGTTCCACAGACCCACCTATTTCTTTCAAATGAGGAAGATATAGCTTAGGGGCGGTTGGTACCCACTTGTTGCAAACAACAGTGCCAGCTGTGTCAGTATGGGCAGCATCATAACCTTCCTACTAGATTGAATGTCACTGGATATGCCAAAAATGATGTGGTTGATGACTTAAATTCATATCCTTGTTTAAATTAGAATGCACACTATTTAGAAGAATGAGTATGCAACTCTTCAATATGGTGAGATGCATCCTAACCAAGTGGTTGGATGGATATTTTTAAGCATGTGGCACATTGGTTTCATTGTGGTTAAAAGGAAGCCATGAGCTTGTTAAGGTTCCACTTCCCAATTGTTCTCATGCTTTAGGGCTAGCCTTTATTAGACAACATTTTTTTTTACAGATGAGGGTAACAAGATGGATCTCAATATCAGTTCTTGCTTTTAGGAAGATACAAGAGACACTGCTAACTTATAAAGTGGTGATGCAAACTCTTGTTTTATGTCATTGATAACAGTTTCTTATGTACTTTCACATATATTTTCTTTCAAATTTGATTAATAAAATGTTAATGTGATTATTTTTTGTTTGTATAGATCAATGATGGCTTTGTGGAGCAGGACCCTTGAATGACTCATTTGTATTTGGAATTTGATATTTAGATAGTCGTATTCGTACTCTTTTAGGATTTATTTAAACAGTTGTTTGATTTTTATGTGTTTTGAATCATGTGTTTATGTTTGAGTTTGGATTTGGATTTGAATTGGATACATGTTTGTTATGAATACATAGGATACATTAATTTGATGAATTTGGACCAATTTAGGTTGGATTAGGTTTGAATGAATATAAGTGCATATAGATTTCCAAGAAAATTTGTATTTCTAATTAATTTGGAACAATTTGGGTTGTCTTGGGTTGGTTTTAGGTGACTCAAAAATTATATCGTGGAAAGTAATATTAGAAAAAAAAATTGTTTTTGGCGACTCAACAATTGAGTAGTGGAAAATTATAAAAATAAAAAGGAAATTAAAATTAAACTTTTTGGTGATGCATAAAGAGAGTCGCGGAATGTCAAATAATAAAATATAAAAATTTTAAAATTGTCTTTGGTGACGTATTTTTTTGCGTTGTCAAAAGTCTGATACCTCTATCTTCTAGGACACAAATCTACTTTTTGCAATATTATAGGGGCACCTTTTGGCGACTCAATTAGCAT
>JAOXJP010227677.1:0-11258 GCA_025762735.1 Platanus orientalis | reverse complement strand
TTTTTTTTTTATATATATATATATATATATATATATATATATATATATATATATTTTTTTTTAAGTTATTAGTTTACATATAGTGTCCCTGGTGGCGCGGGTTCAATTCACGGAAACAACCTCTCCAGAAATGGGGGTAAGGCTGTGTACATCTTGCCCTTCCTAGACCCCGCGTTAGCGGGAGCCTCATGCACTGGGCTGCCCCTATTAGTTTACATATAGCATGTTTTTGTATTGAAGATGAAATTGCAAAGATCTGTTGCAAATTTGAATATGACTTACATAGATTGATATATGACATTGTGAAAGAGAAAATTGTTTTTTTTTTTTTTTTTTCCGTTTTATGAGGACAAATATAATGGTATTGAGCAAATTATTTGATTATATTTATCTACATTTCTCCTTCTTAGCGATTGTTTTATCAATTTTAGAGTTTTTTTTAATGGAATCAAATGATGTAAATGATCATCGGTGTTTTCTTGTATAGGTCTTTGTAACAACCTGACAGATGGGTGGTCAACTAACTTAGTTGAATAGAGTTTTACTATAATTGGACACTATTATTTTTTTATATTGTTCAATAGTTTAAAATTTGATTTTTTTAGTGCATTATTTTTTTTATAGAATTATGATCAGTTCTTATTTATAAATCTCATACAACAATTTATTCTAGATTTTGTATAGCTTATGTTATTTTAACAATAAAGGTACAATTGTTTTAGGGATTGAGAATTATTCTAAATTTTAATGATAAAGTTTTTATTATTGTAGTTCTTAACCCCAATGGAAGGTCTATAGCTATAATGATCCCAATGATTATTGCATTTAAAAAATATATATATATATTTCTTCCAAGCATTAATGGTCACTTCCAGTTTTTTTACGACAATTAATTAGGAAATAATATCTCTTAAAACATCATTTAGCTTTTCTATTCTAATTATTTCATTTTCTCCTTTATTTCTCATTAATCTCATTTATTAAAATCTCTCCCTATCTCAAAACGTTACTTACCTTTTATTTTCTATTTCTTTCATTCTCTCTTATATCTCACTAATCCTATTTCCTAAAATCTCTCTTTATCTTATAATGCATGAACAATCTCTTTCAGATTTTTTTTTCTCAAGTTAGCACTCAAAAGTTTTATGTAAGAATATCATATAAAAATGTGTAATTTATCTTTTCATGATTTCTTATAATATTTTTTATCTTAACTGTTTTTTTTTAAATCTTATATTTCTTTATTACTTCAATCATATCTTCTCTCTACGATTTATCCCTTGCTATCTTACTATTTCATATTGTGTTTGCACGGGTTTTTTTGTTATTAAGTAATTTTATCATTGTCCCAAATTTAATGAATTTTTCTATTTATTTGATTTGGGCAATAATGGGTTGAATGATGAAGCAATTATAATTTCTAATTAGGAATTTTTTTAAAATTATATTTAGTAACAAATACTAATTTATTATTACTATCTTTTTGTAATTTTAATTATTATTCTCAAGTATAATTTTTTTAATAGATTTCTTTGCAAGTATAATTTTTTTATTGATTTCCTTTCAAGTATGATTGATAATTAACAATTATTTTTTTAGCAATTATTCCTAATTATTATTATTTTTGTTTATCTTATTCATTGACCTATGCTCGCACAGGTTGATTTGTTAGTATTTTCTTTATTTGGTTTAATTTTATTTACTTGTCAAGTTGGTTAGGAGTCCTACTTGTTGTAGGATAGGTTTTAGCGACGTGGAAAGTCATTTTCCCACCACAATTTATTTAAGCCTCATTTTTAAGGTCAAAACTTATTTGTTTTTTCTTGGTTTTGGTGGCATTTGAAAGTTTACCCCGTTACATTTCAAAAGAGTCCAAGATTTTGCAAATTTGATATGATGATATTTGGCATGTATTAGAATGAACAAAGGAAAATGGGCTAGTAGTACCACTCGTATTAGGGGAATAAGAAGAAAGACAATGCTTGGTCAACTCATAGGTTTCATATGGAAATCTGAAATAAAAGAACAGAGATCCGAAAATAATTTTTTTAACATGAGAAATGAGATATGGCCAAGACAAGAATGCTTCCAAAGAAACTGATCATACTGGGAAGAGGAAGGAATAGAAGGTGAGATTAATTGTTGAACTGTAAGCGATGGTGATGGTGTCTGTTGAACTATAGAGGCAACTGTGAACAACCATCCATAAAACACACTCCCTGTCCTCATGGCCTCAACCAATTGTTTTCCTTGTCTTTAAGTTCTGGAAATCACAATACAAAGGAAAAAAAAAAGTAACACTACAATTCAAAGCTTTGGTAATATGACTACTAGAAACAAGGTTCAACTTAAATCTAGAACATGAAACATAGAAGATAAGGGTAAGGAAGATGTAAGAGGAATGCAGCTAGTACCAGCTATAGATGATGTATCTTGTCTCTTTCAGAACAAACATGGTCGCAAGAAAAAAGAGTATACATTAAGTAATGTGATGAGATCCTTCTAAACAATAATCTAGGGATGACGGGACAAGGAATTAGGAGACAAGACTAAAGTACTAGAACATGCTAAGGGAACTCCATTATGCCAAATGTGCACTAGAAGGCTCCATAGAGATGCCTCTTCTTCTTGAGAAAATCCTAGATGAGTGAGGCCAAACATGCTTTCTATAAGTGCAAGAGCAATAACACAGATAACAAGGAGAACCCAAAACAAGCACTCTTGGCAATCTTCAAAGGAGAACCAGTAACAACAGTCCCTTACACAAGCTTCCACAAGTGGCTCAAGTACCAATCTCAATAGAAGAAATTGAGGCACACAGAGAGAGAGCTAACCACAACCACCAACCATGAAGGCAATTAACTAGAACAAGAAGCATTGTAGAAACACCACAAACCAAGAACAAATAGCATAAACCACAGCCTACTACAGAGGCCTAGCCACAAGCACAGCCGCACAGCATAATACAAAGGCACATTGTCACAATATTGGAGCTCAACCCAAATTCATGCTAAACAACTGTTGTAAAGTACAGCCAGAAAGAAGCATTGCATATACTTTACTTTTAAGATGTCACTAGCCAAAAACTCATTAAACACCACTAATACACAAATAACACAACGCCCAGTGTTGGAGCGCGTCTCCAACATGCTTGATTATTGGAAAGCCTTGCTCCTTTCAAAATGGGTAGGCTTATGTTAATTAAAAGAGTCTTGGCTAGTATCCCCAACTATTACCTCTCTCTTTTTAAAATCTTAATGTTAGTTGCTAAGAAGATTGAAACCTTCATTAGGAATTTTCTGTGGAATGACTCAGAGAATATAGAAGGTTTCATCTAGTTGAGTGGAAGCGTGTTTGTCATCCTTTGAAGCAGGGGGGCTTGAGTGCTGCATGGTAATTGACTTTGGAGATATAGGGAGGAGAGGGAATGTCTTTGGAACGGGGTCATTATGGCGAAGTATGGGTGTAGCTTTGTTTGGGAGCCTAGGGAGTGTCGAAAGGCCCATGGCATGAGTTTATGGAAATCTATTGTTCTTGAGAAGGAGAGTTTTGGGTGTTTCATTAGGTTTAAGGTGGGTTCGGGTGAGGAACTTGGCTTATGGAATGACTTGTGGTGTGGGGAGGTTCCCCTTCGGGAGAAGTATCCTAATATCTCTCCGTTGATTTCTGTCCCTTCTAGCAGTGTATTTGAGAACTTTCAGGTGGTTGGAGATGGGAGGGTTTGGTGTCCCAGATTGCGTCAAAATCTGAATGATTGGGAGTATGAGGAGTGGTTAGGTTATCTAGGCCATTTAAAAGGTCTTCAATTTGATCTGGGTGATCTCGATAGGAGGCTTTGGATGCTCAATCTGAAAGGTATCTTTTGCACCAAATCTTTGGTGTTGTGTTTTTCTCTTTTTTTGCTTTGATCTATTGTTTCTTTATTTTATTCACCTTCCTGGTGATTCCTGTTGTGTTTCTTTCTTGTTCTCTTATAAAAGTTTCTTTTTATATCTCTCTCTAAAAAAAAAAAAAACACAACACAGTCAACAACTAACAACATTTACACTACTGCCAAGACTAGAAAATGCTTCAAGTAGCGTCAGATTCACAAAGAAAACTTCAACGGGACATAGGTAGCACACTAGGAAATGAGAAAACATCCATAGCCACAAAGTTATGTAGGAAGACGAGGTAGAGCTACAGTAACACCCCTAAAACATGAATACCATATTGACATGCTCCAATAACACCTTTAAACACAAGAGTAGATACTATACTCAGATTAAGAGCACACACCAGCACTACAATACTCAACTACAATTAGAATGAGTGCTTAGGCAACAACTGTAGGCAGAAAACAAACAATAACGCTAAGCGAAAGATGTTGACCTGATTGGATTCAACTCAACAACCAAAAAACTCAAAAAAATCAGATGATTCAAACGATGAAAGCAACTCTCATTTCAAGGTGTATGGACTACTGATGCCGACATACGGCCCTACTGACATTAGAAAGTGATGCAGGACATCTAACCACTTACTCCAAAAGCTCGAATTGATAGAGCGTGGTATATTAGTTTTTTTTCTCATAGCCCAGGTCAAGCCCTTGGCCGAACCCCCCTCGTGGGCCCCACTTCACACGGACTAACCGCCTCACATAGGCCGCCTGCCCCGAGTGTGCTCCACTTCACACAAGCCACCCCACTCGAGCCCAGTGTGAAAATTGGACGTGGCTTCTCAGAACATATAAGGATCAAACTATCTTCATTGAAATGACTTAGCGATAGTTTCAAGTTAGCAGCCAAATTACCGGAAAAAGATAGACTCATCCGAACTAGAGACAAAGGTGATAACGTTATGGTTATCCACAGAAAAGAGAACTTGCAGGGAAGGTTTGTGGAGGTATCTAAAAACCCTTGAAATGGTCGTGGGCGGCAAATCATTGTTCCAGAAGATATCAAAGGGTAGGGATGGGAGAACATCGGTTTTGCACTCATGGTCTTCATAAAGGAGGAGAAGCCAATAGTCATTCGCCCATTTCGTCATATCAGGGAGGAGTTCCCTAGCATCCAAGCAAAGAATCGTAGTGTGGTTCAGAAGTCTAGTAGAAATGGGACATGATAGGAACTTCGGGTCTTGGGCGATGGCAGTTTGTGTGGAATGACTTGATGAGGGTCTTGCTTGGTCGGAGATAAAGACGGTGATTCAAAAGGCCCTATTAAAGGACAAAATGCAGGATAATGTCCCTCTTGCGTCTAATAGAGGAATGCTGATCCTCAACTCATGGGTAGAAGCAAATTGGCTCAATGTTTATGGAATAGGTAAAGTTTTGCTAGGGAGCCTCATTTTCCACCTGTGGTCGACATGCTTGGGAACTATAGAGAAAAATCATTGTATGCGACCTAGATGGATTAGAATCAGGGGACTCCCTCTCCATTTGTGAAAAAAAAAAACACTTTTGTGGAGATTGGTGACGCTTGCGGAGGGATTAAGGAGATGGATCCCAAATTAGTTCGCTAAAGCGACATTAGATGGGTCTGTTTGAAGCTCTCTGGCCAACTGACCCTGGGAAAATACCCAGAATGGTATCGGTTAGTGATGGGGAATCCTCCTTCCTTCTGAAGATCATTTTGGAGGAAGATCTTGATGAATTTGGGGAGGAATGGGATTCAATGAGGACTCGTGATGTTCGTCAGAATATTGCCTTTCAAACCTCACGAGAAGGCTACATTGGTTTCCAGTTTTTGGTTTGTGTCAGAATGGGAAGAATTCAAAATTTGAATCGTCAAGTTCTCGAAGGATAGGGAAGGAGAAGACTATGAATGACAATACCCCTAGGATTCATCAAAAGAATAAGAAGCATGCAAGGTCTTTTTCAACCAGTTACCCCTTAAAGGGGAGTATGTCGGTGAGATTCTTTGATTGGCGGTGAGGATTTGAGAGAGCCAGGGTCAATTGTGTCCTTAAAATTGAATCGGGGGCTTAGTTTTTGTTTTCTAAGAAACACCCTCCCCTCTTTCGATCATTTTTGAAACCTGTGGCATTCTAAAATGCTAAACTTGGAATTTAATAGGGGTAACCAAGTTGCTAATCTAAGAACAAAAGATTGGGTCATATCACATTTTGGGAAGGGCTTGGAGAAGACCCAATGAAAGAGGGATGATCACGATGTTTCAAAGTAGGGGTCTGCTCCAGTTCTTATTACGTCGGAAAACCGTGAGGGGCCATGGGAACAAGAAGAAGCTACAGGAAAGGGCACGAACCAAAATCAGGAGATTATGGTTATGGAAGAGGTTATATGCAACCTAGAAAAAGGGGATTCCCATGAGATCAATAGAGGCTTGGCTATTGAAGAAAAGGCCAAGCAAAATGGGGAGGTTGTTTTCTTTGAGCATTTGGAAGGGCGGGAGGCAGTTCCGTTGAAAGTGATTGCTCTAATGGAGGATATTGGCGAGGACACCAGGGACATGATACTTGTTGATGACCAAGTCTACTCAATGCAAGAAGTTTCGACTTTGGTATTATATCAAATGGACGTTGTTAGTCATTTTTTGGGGATTTTGTTTGAGGGGGTCGAAGAGCAAACAATGGAGCTATTTATGGCCCTAGAAAGAGAGATCGCTATCCGATTCAGTCAAAGAATCCCGCAGGGTCCACAGGGAAATGAGTAAGCTAATACCGGCTATTAAATGGAGGAAGAGAATAGGGGAGGCAAGGGTGTAGATTCCTTGTTTTTCTAGCTGTTTTTGGGAGTTATCAGTTTGAAATGTCGTTATCAGTTCTTTCTTGGAGCATTAGAGGCCTTGGCTGAGTGGAGAAGCGTGTTGTGGTGAAGGATTTAGTGAGATTGAGCAAGGCAAATGTGATTTTGTTGCAAGAGACAAAGTTGAACATATTTAATTGTAACGTGATGCACCAGGTATGTCACTTCCCTACTCTAGATGGAGTTTTCTTGCCTGTTGTTGGGGCCTCAGGGGGCATTTGGGTGATCTAGAATACGGGTATCGTGGAGGTGACTGATTCCAAGATAAATACTTTCTTGGTATCCATCAGAGGTTGGATCAAAGGAAAAGAGGAGCAGTAGGTAATAACTGGGGTCTATGCACCCTATGCAAGTGATTTGAGTTTGGCCTTCTTGGATGAGTTGGATGGAATTAGGGAGTCCTAACAGGGTCCGTGGTGTTTGGGGGGAGACTTTAATGAAATAAGAAACCCGAAGGAAAAATTTGGAAGAGTCAGAAATGTTCGAAACATGAACAGGTTCTCGGAGTTAATTGATAAGCATGCTCTTGGGGAACTTGTAGTCTCGGGGAATATATTCACTTGGTTAAACATGCAAGAGAGTCCGTCCCTATCCAAGCTTGACAAATTTTTGCTTTATCCCAAATGAGACTAATTGTTCTCTGCTTCAAAAGGGGAATCTCTGCCAAGATCAACTTCAGACCATATTTTCATTCTTTTAAATGGAAAGCTTCTTCACTCTGACCCTTGCCCCTTCAAATTCGAAAATATATGGCTAAACTCGCTGGGATTTGTTGACTTGGTGAAAGATTGATGGGATGGTTTTGAGGTTGCAGGAAGAACTGGTCAAAGATTTAGATTGAGACTGAAATTGCTTCGGGATAAATTGAAAATTTGGAATAAAGAGGTTTTCGGGTGTGTGGAGGTGAAGAGAAAGGGTCTTATGGAGGAGTTAAAACATTGGAACTTGTTGGAAGAGTAGAGAGGCCTGTTTAGGGCGAAATGTGATATGAGAGACCTTACCAAACAAGATGTAGAAATACTAGTTTTTTTGGAGGAGAGGAAATGAAGGCAAAAAGCTAAGGTTCAATGGCTGAAAGAAAGGGATGGTAATACGAAATATTTCCATAGAATTGCTTCTACAAGAAGGAATGCAAATTTTATCTCTAGACTAAAAATCAGAAATGAGATGGTGGAAGACATGGCAAGGATTAAATCCCATGTCGTGGACTTTTTTAGGGACCTTTACTCAAACCTAGGTCTCCCAAGACCTAAGCTAGATGGCTTACCATTCAAAACCCTCTCAGAGGAGCAAAGGGTGTGGTTGGAAAGGCCATTTGATGAGAACGAGATCAAGAGCATTATATGGAGTATCGAGGATGACAAGTCTCCAGGCCCAGATGGATTCTCTATGGCATTCTTAAAGTCTTGTTGGGAAGTTCTGAAGGTGGAATTGATGAAAACCATTGATGACTTCTACATTGAAGGTTTCTTGGATACTGGTAGCAATGCAATTTTCACATCTCTTATTCCAAAAAATGAAGGAGCGATATCTATTAAAGACTTCCGTCCTCCTTATAGCTTGGTGGGCAGCATATAGAAGATTATTTCAAAAGCCTTGGCTAGCCGGTTGAAAGAAGTTTTGGGATTACTTATCTCTCCAAATTAGACTATCAAAGTGCTTTTGTAGGAGGCCGTCAAAGTATTGATGGGGTGCTAGTGGTCAATGAATGTATTAATGTGGTGCTTAAGATAGGGATTGCGGGAATTTTGTGCAAACTTGGGGTGGAAAAAGCATACGATAGGGTGAACTGGAATTTTCTTGATTACATGTTGAGAAGGATGGAGTTTGGGGTAAAATGGAGGGACTGGATGTCCAAATGCTATGGGACAACCTCTTTCTTTATTCTTCTTAATGGCTCATCTGTGGAGTACTTTAGAAGCTCAAGGGGTTTAAGATGGGGTGACTCCTTTCTTATTTCTGGTGGTGGCTGAGGGCTTTAACGCTTTATTATCAAAGGCTTTTCAGGGTGGTTTGCTCCAAGGGCTGGACATGGAAGAGGATGGCATAGGGGTTACCCACCTCTAATTTGTTGATGATACCGTTGTCATGTGTAAGAACTATTTTAGTCATTTTAAATACCGCCGGTGTGATTCGTTGTTTTGAGGCGGTCTTTGGTTTAAAGGTGAACCTCCAAAAGAGCTGCATTCATGGCATGGGGCAGGTTGAAGATATTGAAAGGTATGCTCATGCAAGATAGGCATGTTGCCGACCACATACTTAGGCTTGCCATTAGGGGCCCCTTTCAAAAGCAAGACGGTATGGGATCCTGTAATTGAGTGAATAAACAAGAGACTAGCTGGTTGGAAATGGCTATTTCTGTCAAAAGGGGGAAGAATGACTTTGACAAAGTCCGTTCTTAGTAGTCTGCCGACCTATTATCTTTCTCTCTTTGTCATTCCTTCTTCGGTGGCGAAGTAGATAGAGAAAACCTAGAGAGACTTCCTATGGAGTAAGGAGAAAGAGAAGATATGGCTCCATCTTGTAGCATGTGAGGATATTTGTAAACCCAAAAGTCAAGGAGGCTTGGGGTTTAGAAGAATTCGAGAAACGAATAGAGCCCTCTTGGCAAAATGTCTTTGGAGATTTGACACAAAACAAGGCATTCTTTAGAGACAAGTGATTGCAAGCAAATATGGGATGATAAATGCATGAGAAACCAAACTCCCGAATCACCCCCATGGTGTAAGTTGCTGGAAAGGAATTATGCAAAATATGGAAAACTTCAAATTGGTCATTCGGATTGAGGTAGGAAATGGAAGAAATACTAAATTTTGGAGGGATAGGTGGTGCTCTAACCAACCTTTATGTGTAGAAGCCCCCATGTATTTTTGCGTTGGCTAGAAATAAAGATGTTTGGGTAACTGATATCTAAATCGTTTGGAAGCGGGGTCGGGGGATGAAATTGGAATTTAAGAAGACATCTAAATGATTGGGAATGGAGGATATGACCATGATCATTGGTTTAGTGGAGAATGTGAGCCTATGTGGCAAGATGGATGACTCTTAGAGGTGGACCAAAGTGGGCAACGATATCTTCTTAGTCAAGTCGTGCTATCAACTTTTTGAGAATAGAGGAGAGCCGGCAGACCTATGACAAGTGATTTGGAAGTTGAAGATTCCCTTAAAGGTGGACTTTTTTATTATTTTTTGGGTAGCCTATAAGGAGAGACTTCCAACCCTTGACTTTCTTTAAAGTAGAGGGATGCATTTGGTCAACATGTGTCCTATGTGCCTGCAAGATGAGGAAAACTTGAATCATCTCCTCATTCATTGCCCTTTTTCTCAAGACGTTTGGGATGATGTGTTTAGGGAGCCTAGAGTTGCTTGGGTGTTTTCGGGGATGTTTTCAAACGTCACTCTCTCATGGAAGCTTAGTAAAGGCTCAACAAAAGCTGAAATTTCGTGGAGCATCATGGCCTCGGCATAATGTTGGGTTATTTGGCTTGAAAGAAACAATAGGATTTTTGAAAATCACGGGGAACCAGTTCATGTTGTTTATAAGAAAGCAAAGGATTTATGTTGATTTTGGGTGGGTAATTGTAAAGATTTTGCTGACCATTCAATTGTGGATATTAAGAGAGGGTGGGGTCAAGTTTTTAGATTTTATCCCTCTTTGTAGCCCGGTTAGGCAATTGGTTTTTTGGGGGATATAATATCCCCTTTCTTTAATATATAATTTATCTTGTAAAAAAAGAAGAAGCTGAAACTGATAGTGTGACAAATCAATTCCTTTATCTCATAGCCTAGGTCAGGCCCTTAGCCGAACCCCCCTCCTGGGCCCCACGTCACATGGGTCCCGCTTCACATGGACCAACCAACTTACGTAAGCTGCCCACCCCGAGTGTGCCCCCGCTTCACAAAGGCCACCTCACTCGAGCCCGATATGAAAATGCCGTTGCATTAGCAGGTATCATGGGTGGACCTTCTCCTGCTCAACAGTCCTAGGGTTGAGCTTTGATATCAAGTGGGAATTGAAGTTTCTATACTTTAGGGATGAAGAAGAAGAAGAAATTATGGGGAAGATACATATTTAGAGTCTAATACTCTCACATATTTTATCTCATATAACAAAACAGTAAATAATACATGTATGGGTATTTACAAGTATATCCCGATATATTTTAAAATAACAAGTATATCTTGATACTTTACAAAGACATATGTATCCTTGCATGTATGATCCCATGCACCCATACACTGACACTTTTCCTCACCATTTTATAAATCTTTCATTTATTCATAAAAAATAAAATTCTTATTCTAATTAGGTTATAGGTCAACAAAAGAATCCAATAATCCTTTTTTTTTTGGCTACTAAATGAAAATCTCCTAGGTTAAAGATTAAGTTTTATAAACATATTAGAGATAATTAACAAAAGAATCCAATAAATCCTTGTTCTTTTTTTTTTTTCCTGTTCCTAAATGACAATCTTCCAGCTCAGAGTAGGTTTTATGAATAGTGGCGATAAGT
>JAOXJP010227676.1:0-11258 GCA_025762735.1 Platanus orientalis | reverse complement strand
GCATGTGTATTTTTAAAGAATATTAAAATACAAGTGTACTAAAATAAGCTATCATTCCTAATGAATTTATTTGTTTCATGGTGCATATGTTGTTAGATTATAATATGCTTCTTAAGTTTCCACGATTTTTACAATATTTCTTTTCGATATTTTCAACATTTCTGATATATGTCTTATTTTGGTTTGACCGATATTTCCACCAACATCAACATTCTGAACCTTGATCATAATAAACGTGTATCTCCTTTTTTAGTAGTGCATTCTAATGTTTGGGGTCCTACCCCTATTACTTCTTTGTTTGGTTTTCGCTATTTTATTATCTTTGTTGATAACTTTTCCAGGACTACTTAGGTCTACTTATTCAAGTCAAAGAATAAAATATTTTCTATTTTTCAAGTTTTTCATAAGATGGTGGAGACACAATTTGATACTAAGGTAAAAATCCTTTATTCTGATAATGGTGGCGAGTATATGTTTGGTGTCTTCCCTTCCTACTTGACCACACATCGAATTATACACTAATACCTGCCCCCACACTCCAGAACAAAATAGCATTGTAGAGAGGAAAAATCATCACCTTCTTGAAGTTACTCGTGCTCTTCTTTTCCAAATGCGGGTTTCAAAAGTTTTTTGGGCTGATGCACTTTTAACTACTGTTTACCTTATCAATAGACTTCTCACTCGCAGTTTTGCTTTTAAATGTCCACTTCATGTCCTGTCTCCTCATGCACCTCAATTTCATATTCCTCCTAAAATATTCGGGTGTGTTTGCTTTGTATATGTTCCTAAAGTGGATTGGTTAAAACTAAACCCGAAAGCAGTGCGGTGTCTTTTCTTGGGATATGCCATTGATAAAAAAAGGTACAAATGCTCTGACCCTGCATCTCGAAAGTTGTTTGTGTCTCTAGATGTGACATTTGAGTCCATTCTTTTTTTCTCTCCTAGTCTAACTCATCCTCAAGGGGGCAAGAGCTATGGTACTATTGATAGTGGTGATGATGAGTCTCCACGTCTAGTTCCACCATATGTGTTTGATTATAGTGGAAGTAAACCAAAAGAGCATGATGGTGGGGGGAGACCACAAATGACACGTAACATGTTCAAGAACAAGTTCCAGGTTCATCTCTGGGGAAGACCGGAGGAGAAGGGTCAAAGGAATTACAAGTATATGAAAGAAGAAAAGGGAAAGTCTCTACTCCTCATGTTCCTCAACCGAGCTCTTTGCCACCACCTCCTGATCAAGGTAACTTACTTTCATCAAATCTACATCTTCCTATTGCTCATAGAAAAGGTGTGCATACATGTACCCAATACCCTATTTTTAATTTTGTATCCTATGATCATCTTTCCTTCAAAACCGAAGTATTTGTTTTGTCCTTGTCTTCTATTTCTAGCCCTTGTAGTCTGTCTGAAGCCCTCACACAAAATCCATGGAGAGAGGCTATGATTGAAGAGATAACTACATTAGAAAAGAATGGTACCTAGAAGTTGGTGGATCTTTCACGAGAAAAAACTACTATTGATTGTAAGTGGGTCTTCACGGTGAAACTCAAGCCAAATGGAACTATTGATAGATACAAGGCAAGGCTGGTTACAAAGGGGTATACTCAAACCTTCAAGATAGACTACCAGGATACCTTTGCCCCTGTTGCAAAAATGAACTCAGTAAGGGTACTGATGTTTGTAGCAGTAAACAAAGGGTGGCCGCTTTTACAGTTGGATGTAAAAAATGCATTCTTGCATGGTGAGTTATAGGAGGAAGTTTACATGAAGCCCCCCTAGTTTTTTAGTATCCCATGGCTAAAGGCAAGGTGTGTACATGGTTTTAAAAATCGGCCGATTCCAAGTCGGATTGGCCGATCCAACTCGGAATCGGCCTGAACAGAGCCGATTTCTTAGTGTAAATCGGGTTTTGTTAGGAATCGGATCCAGATCAGCTGGATTCGGGTCGAAATCAGTCTTAGATTGGCTAGATCGGATCGGCCCTTTAGATTGGTACTTTGAATCGGATGAATAGGCTTTGGATTGGCCAAATTGGTATGGATCAGTCTGGATCGGCCGATTCTGATCGGAATCGGCTAATCCAGGGCAATTCTTTAGTTTGTGCTAAATCGGCACTGGATCGACCAATCCGGATCGGAATCGATTGATTCATGACCGAATCAGATCAGAATCGGCCAGAAACGATTCCGATCCCGATTCCGCTTTTTTAAACCATGGGTGTGTAAATTGCAAAAAACAATCTATGGGCTAAAACAATCACCATGAGCATGGTACGAAAGGTTTAGTGGTGCAATGAGAGGAAGATGGTATATTCAAAGCCAGGGGAATCATATTCTTTTCATCAAACATTAGCACAACGGTCTCACTGCCCTCATAGTGTATGTCGATAACATTGTTGTAACACGAGATGACTATGATGAGATGGGACAGTTAAACAAGTATCTAAGCCAACAGTTTGACATAAAAGATCTAGATCAATTACACTATTTCCTTGGGATAGAAGTACTATAATCAAAGAAAGAGTATTTTCTGTCTTAAAGGAAATACATGCTAAATCTACTTGAGGAAGCTGGTATGTTGGGATGTAGACCATGTGATACACCTGTAGACCCTAATTGTAAGTTGGGAGAAACTAATGGGGAGCATCTTCTTGATGTTAGAAGATATCAGAGATTAGTTGGGAAATTGATATATATCTCCTTAACCATACCAGATATTGCATATGTAGTGGGTCTTATTAGTCAATTCATGCATGCACCTACTATTATTCATCTTGAGGCAACATATAGAATTCTGAGGTACCTAAAAAAGAGTTCGGGTATGGGCTTGCTATATAAGAAAAATGATACACTTTGAGTTGAAGCATACAATAACGACACATTGCTAGTAGAGGGTTATACTGATGCTGATTGGGTTTGATCCATCATAGATAGAAGGTCAACCTCAGGGTATTGCACCTTTGTTGGAGGAAATCTTATTACATGGAAAAGCAAAAAACAAGTAGTGGCACAATCGAGTGTGGAGGTAGAGTTTCGCTCAATAGCTAATGGTATTTGTGAGTTATTGGGGATTCAAGACATACTTTTTGACTTAGGGCTCAACATTCGAGCACCTATGCGACTTTATTGTGATAATAAAGGCGCCATCAGCATAGCTCATGACCCAAGTCAACATGATAAGACCAAACATGTTGAAGTTGATCGTCATTTTAACAAGGATAAGATTCAGTTCAGACTTATTTGCACATCGTATGTTCGAACAGGCGACCAACTTGCTTATGTTTTTACCAAATGATTGTCTGCTCAATTTTGTTCTATTGTATCCAAGCTTGGCATGCAAAATGTGTACATGCCAGCTTAAGGGGGAGTGTTAGCAAGTAGGAGTATATATAATAAAGTGTAGGTGTATAAGGGTATATACGCTACACAACTTGTGTATGGTGTATTTATGTTTTTTGGACATTATACATAAATAGTACAAGTTGTATTGGTAAAGACTACTTTCCCATGACATTCATTCTTCCATCTTCCTCTTCTTCTCCTTCCTCTCTCTTTTCTTCTTATTTCTCTACAATCAAGACAAACAACTATTATAGGGGAAACTAAAGTCCTTAAACTGGATGACTTCATCTACTCTAAGTGGGAGGCCAAAAACGCATTGGTAATGTCTTAGTTGATACATTTTATGGAGCCATCTATCAACAAAACCTATTTGTTTCTTTCCATTGCTAGGGAGATTCATGATTCGCTAACTCGAACCTACTTAGAGGAGGTTTAGATCGACTTGTCTATGAGCTTCATCAGCAAGTGTGGCAAATGAGACAAGGGGAGCACACTATCTCAACCTACTATAACTCTCTTCTTAGCACTTGAGAAGATATTTAGCTATACCACATATGCTATCACAAACCCTACAGATTTTTTTTTGATAAGTGAAAGATTTATTAAAAGGGGATAAGGAATCCCCAAAAAAGAGAACCAAACAAAGCCCAAAGGCCAACAAAAAGCTACATATTTCTTACAATATTTGCCACCCCCTTCTAATATCAACAAAAGAATTCCCCCCAAACACTTTACAATTTGTGACCCAAAAAGAAAAGTGATCTTTAGCTTTTTTATAGACCCTACAGATGCTCCACCTTCTGTCGTTATTTAGAGGATAGGGTGTTTGAGGTCTTGACAGGGCAGAACCCAGACTATGAGTAGGTTAGTGGACAACTCCTTAGTTAGGCTCGTGTTCCTATGCTCTCCAAGGTGTATTCCCATCTCCATAGAGAGGAGAGACATTGGCAAGCTATGCTATAAACTCCTACAATTGAGCACTTTGCTTTAGTATTAGCCTTGCAGCGAGGGAGTCATGGTGGTAATAGCACTTGTCGTATGGCTGTTGGGACACAGAGTTTAATTTAGATGATTGGGATTGTCTCAGGTGTGATCCTTGTGATCATTCTCAATACACTAAAACGACTTGTTGGGATCTTCATAGTCATCCCCAAGAGCAGAAGGTTCATTCTCCATAGTGGGGTTTTTATGGTGGTAGGCGTGGTTGGTTCCTCATTCAAGTGATGAGGGGACATTCAAGTGCTTATGTTGCCACG
Organism: Platanus orientalis; assembly: GCA_025762735.1. Lineage (NCBI taxonomy): Eukaryota > Viridiplantae > Streptophyta > Magnoliopsida > Proteales > Platanaceae > Platanus > Platanus orientalis. Next base: position 6,658 of record JAOXJP010227676.1, on the reverse strand, counting down.
CCTACAAAGATTGTGCCTATTGCAACACCTCATACCTCATACCTCATCCATCGTTCTTGAGTCCTCCTCTAGCCCTAAGTTTACTGGAGAGAAGATGGATTCCCTCCACCATGTGATAGCCCGGCTTGATTCTTCTTCTGGAGTTGCTTCAACCTCCTTAGTGGCCTTTGTAGGTACTCTGGATTATGCACTATACCTAGTCTTTTTTATTCTTATCGAGTGTGTTCGAGTTGAGACAAGGTTTGTATTGGTAATGGTTCTTTGTCTCTTGTTGCAAAACTGGTTGTATTTTTATTTCATCCTCTTTATCTCTCACCCATCTTCCATATTCCTAATGTCAAGCAAAATCTTATATATGAGAGTTATCTTACTAAATCCCTAAACTGTAGTATCACATTCTTTTTTCCTATTGTGTATTTTAAAACTTGGAGATGAAGCAGACGATTGATAGAGGTCATGAGGAACAAGGCTTGTACTAAATAGACAAGGGTTCCCATGTTGCATCTCCAATTCAGTAGACACCTACATCCACTAGTGCTTCAAACTTGTTACAACTTCTTCAATGGCATTATCATCTTGATCATCCTTTTTTTTATTCATTGTAGAAATTTTTTCCTTTCTTGTGTAGGTCTATTACATTTCCTAGTTTTCATCGCAAAACTTACAAATTCGTAAGACATTGTCGTTCTTCCTATACTTTGAGTACTAGTAGGAGTACATCGCTTTGCTATTGTGCATTATGATGTATTTGATAAGTCCCCGTTCCTTCTCTATTTGGTTATCAATACTCTGTTAATTTTGTAGATGATTACACTCATACCACTTAGGTCTATTTGATGCATGTAGGTTTGTGAGTGTGTGTAATAGGAAATTAAAAATGCATAACCAATTATAAATAAACACAATAAACTAGATTCCTATTCACCCACAGTGATACAAATTTTCAAATATGGTATGCAATGATTAAAGCATAAATAGAGTTAAGGAACATGCAAAATTTAGATTAAAATAGTTCTAATTAAATATTTCAAAATAAGCCAACTAAAGATTAAGAAACACTTAATTTGATGTAAATGATTTATCAGAAAAGAAATAACAGAAGGAAAGGATGTGATTTATGGAATGATAACAAGTAATGGGAAAAAAAAAAAAAAAACAAATAAAATGACTAATGGATTAGGAGCATGAGGTTAACCAACTACTATCCAAAGGAAAGGAAATTAAATGTTTTTTTTTTTTGTTACCTATTACCCAGCCTGGTTCATTGCTCTGGTTGAATCGAAGTTTGGGTTTGATGAAAAAACCTTCCTATTGTCAAAATGTCCCTACCGTAAGAGTAGCAAACCGCAAGAATCATTGCCACCACTTCAAAATTCTTACAAATGCTTCCAAATCTCATTAACAAACCCCTTTTGATGATTCATATTGGAATATGCCAACAAATCTTTTGAAGCAGCCCCATAAAAATCAAGAAAATTCACTAATTTCATAGCCGTTAATGTATTCCACCAGAATAGAATTTCCGGCAAAATTCTGGCTAGCTAGCGATCGAAAAAATCCAAGGTTAGCACCTTTTGATCCGTTTTCAAGTGAAGAACATGATGCAACTTACGGATTTTGAAAACTCCAAGTAACGAATCATCAGTAATGAAATCTTTGACTGAAGGTAGAGTTGGAGAACAAAAAATTTCACACAAAAAATTAAAAAAAAAAAAAAGAAAAACGAAGGGAATGGGAAATCTTGATAACTCTTAAAATAGGAAAGAGATAGGTCTCCACCTATGATGTTGAACTTGATGAACCAAGGTTCCTTTCCAGGGTTTTGAGAGAAAACTCCAAAGTGGAAAAAAAATCTTCATGTTGAAGAGTGCCCAAAGGGACAAAAATTCAAACTTTTTTTCATTTCATTCATTCATTGATTTGTTTTGGGCATGTGAGATTAAATTTACAACCCACATGTCCTAAGGTTACAGCCTAAAATCATGTTTCGACTATTTTCCCCTTTATTACATTAAAATACCAGAAATACCCTTTTCCCTAAATTATTCCCAAAGTAATCCTCTAATTACGTGAAACAAAAGACCCTTAATAAAAACACATCTAATAACCCAAAATATACAAAATCATCAACAATAAGTTTCCTAAAATCCCCAAATACATAAAATACAAAGAAACCTAGAAAAATGACCCTAAATTAGAAGACATCTACTCGAACCATAAGAACGAAGTGTTCTTCTTCCTGCTCTGATACACCTAGCATGTTCCACCCTGCTTGGACTTGATGTCCTCATCATAACCATAACACAATGTTGTCTGATTTCATTTAAATTGGTAATAAACATCATGATAATGTGTGGTGTGATGTCGTTATGATGGATGCATGACATTTATTAATGGGCAAGCCGTGGCAATATGATAGAGATACTATTCACTTTGGTATAAAGAATACTTATTACTTTTGGAAAGACAATATGAAGATTGCTTTGGGACTTATGAGGGAAAGGTTGAGTCTAAAGCTAAACTAGAGGAGGACGTCAATTTTCTTTCTACGGTCATGTTATAGATGAGGCCTAAGTAGACAGATTTATGCTTTACTGAGAAAACAGGAGGTTGTAGCTCCTTCCATGCCAAAATCTATGGAACCACTAATGACTATGTAGATGTGTTTCCTAATGATCTCTGTCCAGGATTACCACTGATGAGGGATAATCAACACCACATTGATCTCATTTTTGGTTTTAGCTTGCCAAACAAAGCAACTTGCGGGATGAGCTCTAAAGAACATGAAGAGATAAACTGAAAAGTAATGTAGTTGATAAAAAAAGCATCTGTGAGAAAAAGTATGACCCCTTGTGCTATACTAGCACTACTTACATCCAAGAAGGATGACTCTTGGCATATATGTACTAACAATAGGGCCATAAATAAGATAACAATGAAGTATCATTTTCCATACCTCAACTTAACAATATGTTAGATATGTTGGTGCATTCAAAAGTCTTCTCCAAAATAAATTTGAAGAGCAGTTATCATTAAATTCAAATAAGGCCGGGGGATGAATGGAAGACCTCTTTCAAGACAAAAGAAAGTTTATATGAATGGCTAGTTATGCCTTTCGGGTTGTCTAACGCCCCAAGCACATTCATGTAAGTCATGAAACAAATTCGTAAACCTTTCATTAGACGGTATGTAGTAGTTTATTTTGATGGCAATCTTGTGTACAACCACCATGTTAGTGATTATATCCAGCATCTTTGTAAGATTTTTGATGTATTGTGTAGAGAGGAGTTATATGCTAATCTCAAAAAGTGTAGTTTTGTCACAGACAAGGTGGTATTTTTTGGTTATGTGGTTTCATCCAAAGAAATATTGGTTGATTAGAAGGCAAAGGTAATTTTAGATTGGCCAACTCCAACTAACATCCATGAGATGTGTAGTTTCCATGGATTAGCGACCTTACTACTTGTTCATTAGAAATTTCTGCACTATAGTTGCTCCCACAACAGATTGTATGAAGAAAGGTGCTTTTCAATGAACCAAAGAGGTTGAAGAAATTTTCCAACTAGTGAAGAAAAAAATGTCAGAAGCTCCTATATTTTCCGTGCTTGATTTTGAGAAAGTTTTTTTTTTGTTGACTGTAATGCTTCTCAAGTTGGAATTAGGTGTTGTCCTTAGCCAAGAAGGACAACTTACAACCTTCTATAGTAAAAAGCTTAACAGTGCACGATTATGCTATTCCACTTATGACTAGAACCATTATCTCATGTAAAAGAAATTAATTCTCTATTCAAATCATGAAGCATTAAAACACATTAAATCCATGACATAGAAAATAGGTAAATTATTTGCGGGAGTTTACTTTCACATTTAGGCACAAGGCTGGTGTATACAATAAGGTTGCTGATGCTTTAAGTAGGTGAGCCACATTGTTGTCCACAAAGCAGGTAAAGGTGTTAAGACTTTGATACCTTTAAGGATTTGTATGTTGATGATGACTATTTTGGGCCTAGTATGCTTGATGTCATGGCTAGGAAGTGGAGTGATTATAACATCTATGATGGTAATCTCTTTAAAGGTGTTAGGTTAGGCATTCCTAAATGTTCTTTATGGGGTAAGAATATTATTGAGAAACATAGTTTGGGCTACAATGGGTGTGACAACAATATAAAATTAGAGAAATAATATTTCTGGTCTAAACTAAGGTGATATGTTGCAAGGCATGTGGAGAGGTGCTATGTATGTCAAAGGTCTAAAGGAGGTGCTACAAATGTAGGGTTATATATGTCACTCCCATTTCTTACTAGACCATGACCAATAGTTGGTATGGACTTTGTGTTTGGCCTTCCTATTACACAGAGGCCCATGAACCATAGTTGTAGGGAAGCTTGGTAAAAGAGGGAAGTTCGCTTCCTATGAAGCTTGTTTGAGAAGCTAATTACATTCCGCTTCCCAAGTAATGGGAAGCACGATTCTGAAACTTGTGAAATACAGTGAAACAAGTAAAAACTATTTAGGAAAACAAGTGGAATCCTTTAGAGAAGCGAGTAGAAACATCTAGAGAATTGACTAGGAAGCGATCCCAAAAAAATATTGTATTTTATTTAATGTAAATTGTATGCTATTAGCATTGACTAAAATATTATCTATGAGATTTAGAAATGATTTTGTAGGAAAAAAAAGATTTCGTATTGAATTTATTATTTATTTTATTTATTTCAATCCAATAAAAGATTCAAATCCAATGGTTTTTATACGAGGTCTTCTAGAGAGTAGAGTCTGACTCTAAGATGTAAGTTATCTACAAAAAAACTTAAGTATCATAAAATCTAAGGTATGGTTAGCCATACTAATAACAAATGGTTTATATATTGATTTATATGTCTTGATTCTTTGTTACTTACATAGTATAGCTTTTATTTTATTTTTAGTTTCTCAAAGTTTATTCACTTTCTTGTATTGTAGTTGAAATTATTGATTATAACATAGTTATTTCCTTTATTATCGTTTTTCGCTTCTCGCCTCCCAAGGATTTATTAAGCCTTGCTTCCCGCTTTCGCTTCTCGCTTTGGTAATTATTGTATGGACTCTATCATGGTGATTTAGATAGGTTTTCAAAGATGGCCCACTTAATCACCTGTCAATAAAGGGTGGATGCTACTAATGTAGTGAATTTTTTCTTTAAGGAGATTTGTGGGTTTCATGGTGCTCCTCATTCTATTGTTTCTGACAAAGATTCCAAATTAATTGGTCACTTTTGGCAGACTTTTTGGAAGAAGATTGGACTTGAGCTAGATTTCAACATATCTTCATATCCTCAAACAGATGGTTAAACGGAGGTTGTCAATAGGAGTTTAGGTAATTTTCTTTAATGCTTGATTGGAGATTAGCGAAAGAAATGGGATTTAATACTACCACTTGCTGAGTTTGCTTACAACAATACAAAGAACAACAGAACACGGCATAGTCATTTTCAGGTGGTGTATGGTTCTAATCCTATCCATGTTTTAGACTTGGCTCCTATTCCAAATGCAAAGAAAGTCAATGTGAAGGTATAAGAAATAGTAGAATAAGTCAAGTCGATCCATAAATAGGTGCAACAACAAATAAAGGCCAACAATGCCAAGTACAAACCTTCAGCCGTTGCACATAAGTGAAAGGTTGTATTTGATGTTGGTGACTATGTTTGGGCTGTTTTGGCCAAGGATCAAATACCAACTGGTGTGAATAACAAGTTGCATGATAGGAAGATTTGTCCATATGAGATTTTGAAGAAGATTAATGATAACGCCTATCAGTTGAAGTTACCAATCCATATTCGTACACCTAACGTCTTCAATGTCAAGCACCTTATTCCATGTAATGGAGATTCCACTGACGATGATGCAAACAACTCGAGGGTGAGTTTTTCCCAATCTGGGGGGACTGATGCAGTAGTTGATCGTTTTTTGGAACAATAGGAGCACCCAAAGTCCTCCAAATATGTTCACAAATAATTCAAGCACTCATGAGGATCTCTGAAGCTTCATATAGTGTTGTTACAACTTATTCTTTCTTCTTTTATTGCTGTTTACTTAAAGTATCTTTATTATTTTGTTTCTCGAGCTGAGATTAAAACATTTTGACAGTTGTTATTTAGGGTTCGTAATAATAAGGGATATAAATAAGTGTAAGGGCTCATTTAGAGGGGGAAACACTTTTATTTGAAAATAGAAGACTGCTGTAGCCATTCCATCCCATTTGTTAGAGCTTCTAGGGTTTCAAAACCCTAACTATTTGAGTTCTACTTTTTCTCCTTGCTCGTATTTTTTTCCCTCTCTTATGTACTGTGTTTCCTCTCTTAAAGTTGCTGATTCCCAAAAACTGATATGTGAACTGCTATTATAGTTGATAGATCCTAGATTTAGTACCCATCTTTGCAGGCAATGCCATTGGTGTCTGTATTCTACACAGATACAAGAGTCCGACATGGCACTTGTGAAAATTATATAAGCTTCTACAGCATGTAGGAGTGTTGGTGTCACTGTTCAACATGAATATGGGTTTTTGACAACTGTATGTTAGAAAATCTTTAATAGATAACCTCAATTGATTCAATGCTATTGGATTTGTGAAAATTCATGTTTTTTTTTTGGCGGGGGGGGGGGGGGGGGTTGGGTAA
>JAOXJP010227675.1:0-11258 GCA_025762735.1 Platanus orientalis | reverse complement strand
GTCTCACCCACTACCGAGTCTATGACAGAATGCTCAATAGTCACATAAGACGCCTCTCCCTGAACTCGAGAGACGTCTTCAACTCTCTGCCATCACATAGTTACGGTTGGTACCACTTGTGAAGGACCAGCCTCCATATCTGTCATATGCCAATAATCAAATGTTAGAATAGTGTCTAGAGGCATTAAATAAAAAAAAATCTTGAAAAAATTTGGAAATATTTAATGAAGTAAAAAAATAAAAAATTTGAAAAAAACAAAACAAAAAATAAATATTTTAGAAATATTTAATGGTGTCTAACGTTCAATTATCTAATTTGAAAAAACAAACAATAAAGACATATTTTGAAATATTTAATGAATTAAAAAAATTAAAAAAAAATAGAAAAACAATGTTAGGCGTGTTCAGCCCTAAGATGTCGAACAAGCTTGAAGGCTTTCGGCATCACCATGCCAAACAGGCCTGGGCATTCGGCATCATGTTGTCAAACACCACGGTGTCGAACAGGCTTAAAGGCGTTCGGACTGGAAAGGCCGAATATATCGTGTGGAAGAAAAAAAAAAACTGAATAAAAAACCAAAAAATTTTAAATAAAAATGTGATTTACTGAAATTTAAAGTAAAATAGTTGATGTTTACGCTTCTTTAAACTAATTTTTTTCTAATTAATTTCTTTGGATGATATTTTTTAAGATATATATATATATATATATATATCTTATCTAATCAATGAATGGCGGCGGTGTCAATGCTAGATGCTGATGACAAGTTCTATTATTGTCGTGGATGCATGATTTAGTTGTTGGTGACGCCGATGGGAGGGAGGGAGGGAGGGAACAGTTGGACGTTAGACATGGGTTGGAGGAAATTTCAAATGGAGGTGTGCATATGAAACATAGCTAGGAGGGGTCAAACATAAAGAAGGGTATACTTGAAACTTACAAAGGGGTGCTTAGAGATTTTGGAGGGGTGCTTATAAGTGAGGTGTGCTTACAAAAACATGATGTGTGAATATAATCTCCCAAAGAAATTTTGGAGGTGTTATTAGAAGCTCCCTTTGAATCCTTTTCTCTAGTAAACCAGAGGAATACTATCTATATATCATTTTTGGGGCGGTAAATAACCAATCTATATATCAAACCAAGCCATCTGATCAAACCGAAAAAAAGTTGGGCTACTTAAAAGATAGTCAATGTATAGAAACCAGCTTGGCTATTGGTTGGTATTGTCATGACTCATGCAACAAGGGTATTAAGAAAGTAAATTTTCTACCGCAGCATCTGCAGTACGACATGTACCCCAAAAATGGAAATCACCACCAAAAAAAAAAGGTAAAAATCACCCACCAAATTGATTTGTTGCTGCACATTACACTGCATACGCATGCCCCACTTTAAGCTGCTGTAGAGGATTTGTTCTCGAGCATCAAACCAACTCATTCCACCTAACGGAGAATCCTTGATAGTTTGGGCTACATAATAGTTCACCATTGTAAAAAACCCAGTTTGGCTATTTGTTGGCTTTGTCATGGCCCCTGCAACGTTAGTTTTAGAACAACCAATTCGATCAAACTGAAAAAACTTGACAGGTTGGGCCACCCAATGCATAAAACTCGGCTTAACTATCATGACCCATAAGACAAGGGTGGTTTATTATGAACCAGCTGAACATGGCATCGTGGGTCTATCTATGGTGAATTATAAGTTGACATGTGTTGTGTTGGGGATTAAATAAAAAAGTGTTTGGCAGGTGTCCAAAAAGAGACACCAAATTCAAAAGCACATCATGTGTCAATCAATAGCACGTCTACAGAGGTCTGTTTCAACACAGACCCTAATGCTTCCTTTAGAAATATTGTGAGGACAAGGTCGAATGAGATTAGGGGGGTGAGGATTTTATACACCGACCCCTAACCTCTGCCCATGTCCGCCGATAGTCAAGTGATTGGAAACATCAGCACCAAAAGTGATTTTCACTTTTTGGGAGAGTGTAAAACACTTCTAACACTGAGGTGGCCCCCGTTGACTTAGGCGTTTTTGTGCGTAGAAAAGCCTTGCCGGATTAGGGGATGCAAGTAATAGCCTAAGAGGCAAGGTTTAAATTATCAAAACTAATCATTTTTTTTTAAGCTAAACCAGATTGGCTCGGATTCGGCTCACTATCCGGGTTGATTATACTACGCTATAGGGCGGTGTTTAATATTTAATTTTTTGTTTCGTGTTTTTTTGGTAAGAGGGCGCTGTTTAATTGATCACATTGAGACGAGACTCTTCATGGCGGCATCTCTTCTCTGACTTCTGTTCGTTCTGGGTCGACCTGCTAATAGCTTTTTCTTGACCCAGATTTACACTCTTGGGTTCTTCATGCGCCGTTGATACTCTCTCTTCTCATCGAGTTTAAGCTTCAATGGCCGCCACTTCGGATGCCGAATCTTCAACGGCTTCTTCAAGCTCAAAAGAAGCGGAGAAGCCCCAGATAGTGCCGCTACGGTTGCCAACGATCGAGGAGATCCGCGGCCAAGACATCTGGAACAACTGTGCAGTTCGCAGTGTCGTTAGCGGAGTAATGGGTAATTAACACAAGAACAAGAAATTCTTTAATTGGATTTCTGCTTTTCACAGTGTTTCTCATTCTAGAATTTTGACATTTTTATTGCGAAATTATCTGTAAGGAGGCTAGCTATGCCAATATTATGATTTTTTTTTCTTTTTATTGTTTTAATTCTTTCTTGGTTCTCTAACTGAATTTTGGGTACTGGGTCTTTGAGGCCATGTTTCGAAGGTCTTTTAAATGGGTTTGTTCTTGTATGGAAAATTTGTAGGGGGTGGACTTGGGTTGTTCATGGGTTTGTTTCTTGGGGCGTTGGATAATCCTCTAATCCAAGAGGAAATGAGTGCAAAGCAACAATTTATTTATACGGCAAAGCAGATGGGGAGGAGGAGCTTTAGTTCTGCCAAGACCTTTGCTGTGATGGGATTGATTTTCTCAGCTGCAGAATGCGTTGTTGAGAAGGTGAAAAGAAAGATGACCATTGCAAAAAGGAGCTAAAACTTGTTAGATTGGATTGCTTTTTGTTGTAACTGATTGAGGATTGTTTGTTTCCAGGCACGGGCTAAACATGACACTACAAATACCGTTGTTGCTGGGTGTGTAACTGGAGGAGCACTATCAGCAAAGGGTGACTTCTCTCTCTCTCTCTCTCTCTCTCTCTCATTATCTGAAAGATTTTGATAGAATAGCTTGTTGAAAACGCATTATGATGAGAGTTTCCGTTTATCCATGGCATACACATTGGGCTAGTTTTCATGTTTCCACAACTGATTGTCAAATCCCAAAATCCCATGTTTTAGCGTCCACATATATGTCTACTTTTGTTTGCTCGAATGAGCATTCCGAAGAATCTTCAATTAAGGAATATAAAAAAGAGGATTCTTGAGTTCTTTCCCTCATGCTAAGAAAACATTCATTCTTCAATTCATTTCAAAATAGTTTAATTGGTATTCACAAGAAATATGCCAATTCAGCAGGTTTTTGATCAATTTCTCGTGGAAATTCTCACCAATACTAGTCAAGGGAATGGTTCCCTAGTCTATGATTTTCATATAAAGAACACGACAAAGATAAAGTTCCTCTTTAACTGGTATTTTGATTGACTAGATATATTCTATTAAGAATCAAAGGTAGACGTGGAAGAATTACACCTGCATTCCACGAAATTGTGCACCACAAATAGGAGTAATGAACAGACCTGTGATCCCATAGGAAGACATCATGATCTATTGTGGATAAAAATAATTTGCTGAGACAGAAATAAGGATATCATATGCCTCAGTAATGCAATTATGATATAAGATTGGAATTTCTCATATTAATGGTTTGTTTGGATACATAGTTATAATAATCCCACTAGCATTCAGGAACATAGTATCAACTCTAAATTGCCCCAGTTCTTTGACAGTTTCACTTTGGACGAGTCAATTTTGCACTCAAAGGAGCTAAATTTATTAATTAATGTTTGGTAAGTAAAGGATTTATGTTATTAAGATGGGGGAAACCTTGTATACCAGCAACCGTACAGAGTACTAAGCTATTGAAAAACAAAAGGGAAGTAAAAAAAATTAAAATCAGATGATGCCATGGATTAAAACATTTTTTTTTTCTTGATAAGAGATAAGTTCATTAAGAAGGGGGATAAGATATCCACAAGAGAGACAACAACCACAAGGGCTTACAAGGAATGACAATCTCTAATAAGATTTCCCCTCACTCTCTTCATATCTACAAAAGAATAATCCCCACACTCCTTACAGTTTAGCCCCCAGAAACAAAAACAATCATTTTCCTTTTATATACATTCAAAGCCGGTTGGGCATGATTTTCAAGAAGGCAGCTGTTTCTCTCCAACCACATCGACCAACAAGCAGCTGGGCAAACCAAACCCACATTTGCTCGTTGTTGAGCTTTCTCGGCGTCTCAAACCCTCTTCGAGATGATCTGCCAACGGTGGTGATGGTGTTGTTGAAAACCCGAGGAACAAAGATGTTGGTTTATGTGAAGGTGGGATTTACATTGGGATGTCGACAACGATGATGATGGGGCATCATCAAGGTAAGATGTATGGTTTTGCCCCGTATCTAATTTGAGTCCTTTGAACATCAAGCTGAATGGGTTCAGAGTGTTTTTCTCAAACTCTAAGGAGGCAGCAATGTTGTAATCTGATCTACGTGCTTTTAATATGCAGTCCTCTATAGTGCGATATGTAATCTGATCGACATTCTTTTAAAGTTTAAAAATCTGTTTGTCGTCCGCCGTGAGGAGGGAGGAGGAGGAAGAAAAAACCCCAATATGACAAACATACTAGTTTTTAAATCATTAAAGGTAATTTTGGAATCTAAAAATTTTGGTTTTATTGCCTAAAAATGGTTTAAATCGATGGGCACTGTGGGAAAATCACTCTTATGCTAACTTCTGTAACCAAAACATGTCTAACATGGTTTTTCTTTTTATTGTTTCTTTTTTTTTTTTTTGATAGACGAAGGAGGGAGGGGGGGACTGTTAATTAACCCTCATTATTGATAGATGAGGGGGGATTGTATATTGTCTAATAGTCTAGGGGTGGTTTATATAATAAACCCTCATAATTTTATGATTGTTTCATGAATTTTAATATGCATATTAATTGTCAATTTGATGTCATGAGAGTATTTTAATTGAAAGATGAGACAATTGCCTAAAATAAAATATATGGCTTATTTGGGCATTCATCATCAATCCTTATGCACATAAACCCCAAAAGAAAATGGGATTGTCGAGCAAAAGCATTGAAACATCATTGACTTGGAACTAACCATAATGTTTCATGCTAAACTTTCACCACCTTTTTAGCTTGATTGCTTCTCAACTATAATGTTTTTAATAAACCGTCTACCCTCCTCAAAACTTGATATAGAATCTCCATTTTTTTTATTACATGAACGACATCCAAATTACTCTTCCTTGTAAATCCTATGATGCAAATGTTTCCCGAACTTGATAGATTATCATAGTTCGAAGTTGAACTCGAAATTGCTAACATGTGTCTTCATTGGGTATAGTATAGAACACAACGGATATCAATGTTTTTACCCTCTTACTAAATGCATATAAATTTCAAGTTGTGTAGTTTTTTATGAGACTGGCCTATTGTTCAAAGATCCAAACTCACTCTATGGTAGAGATCACCTTGAGAGGGAGTTTTCAATATTAAATGAATGGATGGACACTAATGATAACTCTTCTACTTTGCTTCAGCATACAACTACTATTAGAACAAATGATTAACACCAATATGTTCACTTACCACTATATTATGATTATCAGCCCATCTCAGATGCACAAGCTCAGGATTCATCATGTGCCAGCACACCTAATGTGATTGTTATCCCATTACCCACTCAAATTGTTGACCCATCAGATGGGCTCAATGATAATGCCTCAAATGACAATCAAGGTGCTGATTTTGAATCATTCATTTGAACATACATCATATTTTCCATCACCAACATCCCTTATTGATCATGCTGCAGATGTTGATCTAGGTGTTGACTCGATCTACTCATCTATACATTCATTAGACATACCATTTCCAGGTTTTTTGTTACACCATCAATCAACATCCAATGGTGACATAATCACAACATGGGGTCTTCAAACCCAACCTTAAGTATGTTGATATTTACCTTTCACTTTCATCTAAATCAATTCCATCTATACCAAAATCAATCACATCAGCATTAGAACATGAAGGTTGGAGTGTCACAATGAATGAAGAGATATGACCCTCAAAGAAAATCAAACCTGGAATCTTATCCCTTGATTTCCATCCATGAACGTGGTTGAATGAAAATGGGTATTCAAAACAAAGTTAAAGATTGATGGAAGCAGCGATTAAAGGCCTGAAGGGTATAATCAAGTGGATGGTGTTGGCTTTTTTGGAGACTTTTTGGTTTTTAGTAATCAGCCCAGGAGCATTTGAATGATCATGAAAATTGTTGTGATTTAACGGTGGGATCCAACAATTCGATATCAAAAATGTGTTCCATCATGGGTTTTTGCAAGAACCAGTTTACATGTAGAAACCACCCAGTCTCAAGGACCCGAACCATCCAAACCATGTGTGCCACCTGAAATGGGCCCTCTATGGGCTCAAACAGGCACCTTGGGCTTGGTTTGATCATTTGAGCCTGTTTCTCCTTAATGTGGGATTTTTTAGTAGCATAGTGGACCCTCACTTTTTGTTCATTACTCTACTCGGGGGACTATCCTGATCCTCTTATATGTTGATGATCTGGTCCTCATTTGTAGCAATTCGATGTTTATGGATTGGTTCATCTGTGAATTGAGCCGTAAATTCTCCATTAAGGACCTTGGAGATCTTCACTACTTCTTGGTTGTGGAAGCTTATCGGTTTAACCAAAGTATCTTTTTATATTAGTCAAAGTACGCTCAGAATTTCTTTGACTACACTCAGATGAAAGATTGCAAAGATCTCTCAACACCTATGGCGGTTAATCAAGACCCTTTTCCTAATCTGACTCATAGTCGAAGTCTTGTTGGTGAATTACAATATCTGACCTTTACCAAACTCGATCTGTCGTACAAAGCCAACTTTGTATTCCAATCATGCAAGCACCTACTATGGGATACTATAAGACTGTCAAACGTATCTTATGATACATTAATGGAACTATGAATCATTGAATACGTATACTTTCTCAAAGAACACAAGACTTTATGCCTTTTCTGATATTGATTAGGTTGGGTGTCCTTTTACATTTTACATGGCAGTCGACCACTGGTTTCTGCACTTTCTTCACTGATAATTAGTAACTGTCTCATGGAGTGCCAAGAAGCAAACCATTGTGGCCTAATCTAGCGAATAAGCAGAATGTCGGTCCATGGCATCTACAGTTATCGAGTTAAATGGATATCTTATCTACTATGCTACATATGCGTCTACCTCAGGAAGTCACAAGTTTTGCATTGTGACAATATTAATGCTTTTTATATGACAAAACCTAATTTTCATGGTCGAACCAAGCACATCGAATTGGATTTTCACTCTATCCACAAGAAAGTAGCCTTTTGAACTTTTATTACCTGATTCATGCCTTCCAAGAACTAAGTTGTTGATATATTGACCAAGCCACTACCCTGAAGCCCACTTCTATACATTACGTGTCAAATTGGGCCTACGGCCTAGTAATTTGAGTGGTAGTGATAGAGAACACACACTGGTGGTCAAAGAAGGAAACCACAGATAATCAAATCAAGAGGCTAAAGAAGGAAATAGTGGGATTCTTACTCGCACAATGTCAAAAATAAAGAGAGAATTAATTTTAAGAGGCCTAAGAAGGAAAGATAATTAGGACTTTTGGGTGATGTCGACAGTGTAATCAATCCACAAGGACAAAGAAAAAAAGATGAATAGGACTCTTTGCCTTGCACACACATATCAATCCCTTGCTTCATGGGATTGTTACAACCAACTACAATCTTGTTGCACACAAGATTTTTTTGTTTTTTTGGAGGCAAAGATAATTTTATTAGACGAAAACAAGAAAAACAATTCACTGGGCTGGTGAATAACAACAGAATGTAACAAAACTGTACAATCTCACTTCAAAAAGAATGCCACTCTCTCATCAAAGTCAGATGAGATAGATACCCAATCAAGAAGCAACATATAACAATAGCAAAAAGATTCTCCAGAGATGAGTACTTATCTTTAAAAGAACTGTTGTTCATCTCCTTTCACACACCCCAACAAATGGCCCTAAGCAAAAACTGACAATTGATTTTCAAGAGACCTTCCAAATCCCTAGTCCAACTCAATATGAGATCACTGAACTGTTTGGTACGGTCCCGAAGACTTCCAGCTTGGCAATGAAAAAGCCTCAAACTTTAAGTGCCATGTAACAGTGAATAAATAAGTGATCTATCTTCCTTCATACACAAGACGCACATATTTTGTCAAATTCCAATATCTATTCTTTAAGTGATTAAGAGTAGGAATTTTGTCCAAAGAGGAATTCTAAACAAAAAAGAACAAGAAAAACTTTGGAAGGAATGCTTGAAATCCAAATGCTTTAATGAGTAACCAAATGGTTGAACAAGATTTCTAGACCCCTATAAAAAGACTTCGTGATAAATTTACCTGAAATTGTTGACCCACACCTAACCATCTTTCACCCCTGGATTCAATCTCAACTCAACTAAGCAACTTAATAATTTAACAAATTCATCAAATTCCAATCATTTAGATTTCTTCTCATTATAGGCACTTTGATCATAGAACTCAACAATTATCCTGTGAAAATTACTAGCTAACAAATACAAACCTCTGAACTCCTTTAGGGGGCTATTCCCAACCCAGATATCGTCCCAGAATTTATTCTCTTCACCCGAACCCAATCTAAACCAAAAACCTCCAAAAATCCTTCTTACCCTTGAGAATGGATTCTTTATCCCATCCCCATGGCCAATCCGGACATCTTTGGGCTTCCACTCCAAATTGAGGCCAAACTTAGCCATTACAACCTTTCTCCATAGGTTGTCCCTCTCTTTCCTAGACCGTCAAAACCATTTATCAAGCAAAGTCCGACTGTAGTATCTAATCCTTCCAATTCCAAAGCCAACTTCATGCATAGAGTAACAAACCATATTCCAATCGACAAGATGATACTTATGATGCTCAATAGAATTATTCCAAAAGAAACTTTGAAATCTCATATCAATCTTATTAACCACCGAGGCAAAATCGTGAAGAGGGGAATAGAAAAAATTCTTGATCAAATTTATCCCCTTTTGCAAGAAAGGAGGATTTCCATGAATCAAGCATCCTATCAATCTTCTCAACTACCGGTTCCCAAACTACTATAGATTAGAATTTCCCCTAGATCCATGCCATGCTATTAATCATACGCAAGTTATTGGAAACTTATTTTTAAATTTCAAAAATCTTTTGTAGATGAAAGATTATCAATTATTATTGGAAATCTTACCAACGATTGTAACTTTATATGGCATAAAACATGTTTTTGATGTGTTGTGTTTCTTCTTCTTCTTCTTCTTGGGTGTGTAAAGACAGAAAGCCTCTACAGTGCCGAAAGGATTTCTGCAACATGGAAGGCTGACATAGTATATCCAAAAATTTCATCTTACGCAGCACCCTCTAGATTGGACATGGCTGTGGCACCCTGTATCTACATCACTTTATTCCTATAAATAAAGGGAAAAAATTAGGTGAGAATGAATTTCATGAGAACCGTGAAAACGGCACCAGGGTGAAGACACATCTGTGCCAAAAAGTGATAAGCACCCCCCAAAAAGTGTAAATCACTTTTCGGTGCTGATGCATCAGCCCCACAGGCACAGTTTTCACGGTTCTCACGAAATTCATTTGCACATAATCCAAGCCCTAAATAAAAGTCCATATATTTCCCAGTATTTTCTCGAATAAATAAGAGTGAAATACAATATCTTACCACATGAAAAAAGAGTGATGTGGAGAAACACATGTACCTATTTAGGCCTACCATCGCAGCTCAGCTGTCTCACGTCAAACTAGCAAATGGGTTTCTTGCATGATTTGTCTCCACAGAATGCTTGTCCCTTTTTCTACCAAAACTAAATTGTAAATAGAGTAGCTACTGGGGGGAAAAATATCAGCTCAAGCAAATTTGTGTACTGCAACCTACTGCATAACACAAAATGTGGGTAATATTTGCCTTTTCATAGGTAATTAGTCTTTTTGTGTTCACGCAGTAACTTGCAGCAGGCAAAATTGCTTGAGTTGATCTTTGATGTGTAATTGATTGTGCTTAAGGTGCACCATATGCTTAAGATTCACGGGAATCCACAAATCACTTCAAAGTCACTCTTTAAAGTGCTAACAGCTCAAATGGGTAGCACGATTTTATAATCCTCAAGGAAACAGCAGCAATTAGGCGTACCATATAATACACCTTGTGAATAAGAAAGATGAAAGATTCAATTGGTCCCCTTTCCAAATGAGTCTCAACTGTCACTTCCCACTCTTCTTAATTGTTGTTTCTCAGTGACAGTAGAGATGAAGAGGGAGGAAGATCAATCAACAAAGAATATCTTAGAGTTTTCCCTCATATTTTAGGAGGATTCAATAGGGTTTATTTCAAGTTGATAATTTATATTTTAATATGGTATTTGATGTTTTACACAAATTTAAAGTATTTGTGGGGTTGCTGTTTGCTGTACGGTTTATGGTCCCTCCAAAATTTTGCTTTTATGATCTTCTAACTTTTGCAGCATCGCTTTCAGCCGTGTCTCATTTTGCTAATAATGGCCTAATCACCAGAAGAAAACCATGCTGCTTGAGGAGCAGATAAGGAGAGTGTGATCCACATTCATCACTTTTGCCAGGAAGCAGACATGACCACAGACCTGCTGATCAATCTGAGGTATGGTTTCGAGTCCATGCTGCATTGGACATAGTCGGATAGATCAGCACCAACGCAAGATACCTAAAGTTACTGTCTGAAGACTGTGTTAGATTATAATTTGTATTGTTATTTCAGTATTCTACATACATGTGCACTCTACTATAAACTACGAAAATTACTTAAATTACATTAATGAGACACTTACTTGATTCGGATGATGTAAATTCACTTGATTCGGATGATGTAGATCAAGGCTAGTGTTAGACACTATGTCCTTAAGACAGATTCGTCCCTCGCACTG
>JAOXJP010227674.1:0-11258 GCA_025762735.1 Platanus orientalis | reverse complement strand
GCCCATTGAGCTTCCATCAAAGTTTAGTTTGAGAGCATTGCCGATAGGGAGAGACCAATTATGAATTACCTGGGGAGAACTAGGGGCTGAATTAATGATGATAGGAAAATCTCTTAAAAGGGAATCCATTGATATGTCTTCAAAGCAAGGCTCCTCAAAAGCCCAAAATGCCACCCGAGTATTGATGCATTCAATCAATTGATGCACCGATCTTTTCTTATCTTGGAATATCCCCGAGTTCCTTTCCTCCCAAATTGACCATATAATGACGGAGGGGAGGTCTCTCCATAAAACCTTGCCTCGCTTTTTAAACGGGGCAGCAGACCAACTCCTTAATAAATCCATAATCTCCAAAGGCAACACTACGAATACCCCAAATAATCTAAGGAAGAACCACCATACTTCCAATGCATATGGGCAATATATGAATAAATGATTGATAGTTTCGCCCTCTTGCATACATAAATGGCACACATGAGGTAGAAGACACCAGCCTTTGCATCTACGCTGAATCATATCACTTGTGTTTACACATTTATGAGCTACCTCCCAACACAAGGCTTTGTAACAAGGAGGACTATGGATTTTCCAAATAGAAGTGGATGGGAAAGGGAAGAGAGGAGAGACAACACTAGACAAATATGAACAATTAATTAACTTTTTACGAAAAGAAGGAGAAAAAAAACCCACTTGATGTAAGGGACCAAACGCGGGAGTCGGAGGATATAGGATCAATGAAAACTTCGGACAGGAAGGAAAGAAGTAGAGAAACCTCCTCAATCTCATGATCTCTCAAACCTCTATGAAGGCCAAAAACCCATGACACACTAGAACTAGGAGAGGTCAATGAATAAAAGCAGGAGATTAGAAGACCTTTTTTTGATGAAATGGATAAGATCCTTTGAAATTCAGAAGCCAACACTACATCACCCCACCACCTGTCCTCCCAAAATTTGATCCTTTCACCATTTCCCAAATCATATCTGGTATAGTCAATAAATCGTGAATATAACCTGGCAATATTCTTCCATGGAGAAGTGATTTTCGCTCTGCCCCCTGATTTGGAGTCCCAACCATTATCATGCAACCCGTATTTAGCTTCTATGACTGATTGCCACATACTACCATTTTTCCTTAGGGAATCCCATCAAACACCACTTTGACACTTCTTAATTTTCTTGGCTATCTTGCAAGGTATTTTGGATAATGACATATAAATTATAATGCGCCAAGGTATTTGATAGTGTAATGTTAATTAATGTAATCCGTCCTCCCAAGAAAATATAAGATTTTTTCCAACATGTCAACTTTTTATGCACCTTCTCAACCACAAGGTCCCAGAAGCTCTTACTATGAGGGGATCTACCTAGAAGGAGCCTCAAGTAGTTCAAAGGCAAACCTCAACCTTGCACCCAATTACACTAGAAGATTAGACAATTTAATGTCCTCTGCATAAATTCCTGTCATGCCAAATTTTACAAGATTAACTTTGAGTCCAAAAATGGTCTCATACACCTTCAAAATATATTTCATACTCTTGATACACACATCCGTCTTCAAGAATAAGATGGCATCATGCTACATTTTAATAGAATATCTGAGTCCAAAAATAGTCTCATACACCTTCAAAATATATTTCATATTCTTGATATACACATCCATCCTCAAGAATAAGATGGTGTCATCAACAAATTATAAGTGAGATATGGGATAGGCCTCATTTTTTAGAAAGAAAAAAATAAAAAAACCTTCAATTGGACTGCTTGATTCAGCTCTATTCACCAATGCATTGAAAGTATCCACCACCAAAGAGAAAAAGGGATTATGGGTCCCCCTGTTGCAGCACCCTAGATGATCCAAAGAAACTTTTCGGAGTACCGTTGAGCATATTATAAAATAATAAGGCTGCTCGATACACCCCATGATCCACCTAATCCATTTACCTACAAAACCATTATTTGTTAAAACGCATCTAATGAAGTCTCAATCAACTCTCAATCATATGCTTTTTCCATATCAGCATTGCATACAAGCCCACGCAAATCAGATTTCCTTCTTGAGTCCACACATTCATTGCCGATTAAGATTTCGTTTGTAATTTGTCTAGCCTTATGAAAGCTTAAGTGTTTGAAATAATCTCATCCATGACCAACTGCAATCTCATTGCAAGGACTTTATATATACCTTTACATAGGCTGCCCACAAGACTAAATGGCCAATAGTCAAATAGTTCTCTTACGCCTCCTTGGAAATCAGCACAATGAAGGTAGCATTTGCCCCTTTTGATAATAATTCCTCTTTCAAAAAACTCTTGAAACACCTTCAGAAAATCATCTTTAACAAAAAAAAATTTGGATAATTAACTTTATTAATAAAAGAGGGTCATATTGCATTGGTGCAATGGCAGTGACTCAGGCTGCCAGCGTGAAAATGCAAGTTCGAGTCTCGTGAGCAGCCACTTTGTGCAAAAAAGCCAAAAGTTAGGTCTGTCTCCGATTCAACCCTCCAAACACCTCGTAGTTATGGGACCAAGTATTGGGTAATAACCTTTTAACTTTATTAATAAAAGAAGAAAGAAAAAATAAAATACAACAACAGGGGGAAACACCCTACAAGCAACCTTTAGGAAGGCAGTTTCCAAAAAAGACTGACCGGGAATTAACCCCCCAATTAGCCAACTTATCAGCCAACTCATTGACTCCTATCGATATGGACCAACAAAATAGATAACAAAGACAAGAGCTCCCAGATCTCATAGATGATGGGAGCTAGTCCCAAGAGCCCATACAATTCCTTTTGCCCCAAGTAATAACCATTGTTGAGTGTCCCTTAACCTCACAACCTTTCAGCATAAGACGATTTATCTTCCTTAACCCCATTAAGAGGCTATTCGTTTAAGCTTTGATAACATTACAAACTCCCAAGGGCCTACAAATAACTCAAACAACATTGTGGTCATGATCCTGAATCACACACCCAAAGCCAGCCTTCCCCGGGTTACCTTTGGAAGCACCATCAAAATTGAGTTTGAAGGAACCAAAATGGGGCGGAGTCCAACTACCCGACTCATTTTTTCTCCTTGGATGGGTCCAATTTAGGGTGGAAACCCAATCTCTTATGAAGACAGAAAGAGAAAGATCTTCAAACTCCTTAAGCACTAAAAGCCAATTTTCCACATCCCTCACAATAGAATCAATCACATTGCCTTTGGAGCTAAACTTCTCTTCAAAGAGTCTTCTATTCCTTTCCTTCCAAACTCCTCACATCAATGCATGCATTAGGCTATCCCAAAACAGTCTAGATCGATTCCCTTTTCCCCTCCATGCCATTAGCTTATTAAATCTTTGATATCATCTGGCCAGACATGAGTTCTCCCCATTTTGGAGAAAAAATAATTTCAGATAGCCAATGTGAAGCTGCAATGAATAAATATATGCTTTGAAGATTCACTCTCAATGTCCCAGCATTCCTAATAAAATAACAATGAGAAACCATCAAGCCTAGGCGATTTGTCTAGTTCTATACAAAAAATGGCCTTTAATCTCACCTTTAGAGAATTACACTTCAAGGCCTCTCGCCTTATCATTAGATAACCAATTTGGTCTAACCCCCATCTCCTTTGTGTATAAGTTGGTAAATAACTGAGTCGCTTTATTAGTGATGAGTTGATTAGTGTACCTACAAGTAATTAGATAGAGAAGCAAAAGAGAGGAAAGGGAAGAAGTAAGAGAAGAAGAAAGATAGAGAATACTCGATAACTGTGGAGATGGAATCGTATGAAGTATCTTGTCTCATACAAGGTATTTATATTTAATACCTTATTTGTATGTAGGACTTATTGTATATCAAAATACATGGGTGTATAATACCCTTATACCACAAATACCCTTGATACACGTATCACATGTATTCTAACACTCCCCCTCAAGCTAGAGAATAGATATTACACATTCTTAGCTTCCCAACCAATGATGTAAATGGAGCACCACCCAGACCTTTCATAAAGATATCTGCAAATTGAGCCTTTGTTTGGATATATGGAATACATATGTTTCCCTTCTTGACATGATCCATTATAAAGTGTCAACCTACTTCCCCATGTTTAGTCTTGTCATGCTAAACGAGATCATGTGTGATGTTTATAGTTGCATTGTTGTCACAGAGGGTCATAGATCTTTGTATTTGGAAGCCAACTTCTGTTAACAACATCTTTAGCCATAGGGCCTCACAAATCCCATGGGCCATGGACCTAAGTTCAACCTCTGCACTAGACTTTGCAACCACGAATTACACTTACTTCTCCAAGTCACCAGATTTCCCCCTACAAATGAGCAATAGCTTACGGTAGATCTGTAGGAGTTATACATGGTTTACTGACTGTCATTCTTGCCTCCTTCAACAAATCCAAGATATACTTTTGTTGAGAAAGAAAAATGCCTTGATTTGATCTAGCCACTTCTATTCCCAAAAAAATATCTCAAGGAGACCAAGTCTTTAATTTCTAACTCCTTTGACCTCTTCTTCAGCTGTGCAATCTCAACCTCATCATTCCCTATGACCATTATATCATCAACATAGACTACTAGTGTTGTGATCTTGGATCCTTGACGTCCGGTAAAGAGTGTATGATCAACTTGGGCTTGTTTATAGCTAGCATTAATCATAGAAGTTCTTAACCTTTCAGACCATGCCCAAGGTGATTGCTTCAAACTATACACTGTTTTCTTCAATTTACAAACTTTTCCATGAGAATTAGACACATGAAACCCAGGTGGTGTCTCCATATATACTTCATCCTCCAAATCTCCATGTAGAAAGGCATTCTTCACATCAAATTGTAATGAGGGACATCCTTGATTTTGTTGCCAATGATATGAGTACTCTTACAAAGTTCATTTTCGTAACTGAGGCGAAGGTTTCCTCCAAGAAAGGCCTTTCTAAGATCTTTGAATCTCAAGAAGAGATGGAATCAAAATCAAGTCTATCAAGCTCTGGCTTATACGAACAACCATTCCTATACAAGGAAGAATAAAATCTTTTCATTTCATGATTGATCAAATGAGGATCTTGAATCCAATTACCATTGATAAGGAGGCCCGAGATATTATTATGGCACTTCTGAGCTGTTCCCACCTTATGGAAAAATTTCGTGTTTTTATCCCCCTCCTTGAGCCAATTTATCCTCGATCTTTGTCTCTAAAAGATTTCTTCTTTCAAAGCTTCAATTTGAAAATCATGTCTAAGCTTATCTCGAAGAATTTTCTCATCCATGGAGAGACCCTCCTCTTCGTCTAAACCATCAAGCTCATGGATCTTAGCCAAATAATTCCCCTTAAAGACCTCAAAAGAGCCAAATTTGAATTTACTCCAAGTTTTCAGCCTAGCTTTCAGCATTTTTAATTTGAGAGCGAAGGTCCTATTGGGAGAACCCTGAAACTAAAACCCCCTCCAAACCTCCTCAACCACATCCACCAAATCATCCGCTTAGAGCCACATATCTTCGAATTTAAAGGGAGAGAGCCCCCCAAAAAGCGAATAGGCTCAAGAAAAATAAGGATATGACCAGAAGAAGATCTAGGAAGGGCCTTTTGCACCAACCCCGGAAACAACTCAATCCCCATTGGGCACCTTAAGAAGTGATCCAATCTGCTTAGAGAAGGAGGAGATTGAAACTTAAATTAGGTAAAAGAGGCCCCTTTCAAGGGACTATCAATTAAGCTCCACCTATCAATAAACTCCCCAAATTTCACCATTCTAGTACCATGTCTGGACTCTCCGCAACAAACCAAATAAGGTTGAAATCATCCCCAATGCACCAAGGAAGACCCCAACGAGCATTAATATCATCCAACTCCCCTAAAAATTTGTCCACCTTGCTCACCAAATTATGGCCATACACCCCAATAAACACCCAGTTCTAGTCTTCCCCCATCAGACAAGCACAGATGAACAAGTAGAAAGTACCTACTTCCAAGTCCCTCACCACCACTCTCCCTGGATCCCAAACGATAATAATACCACCAGCAAAATCCAATGAGGGTACAAAAAGCCACCTACACTCTCTAGGGCCCCAAAGGCCCAAACATCCCTCACAATTTGATCAAAAACCATTTCCAACTTGGACTATTGCAAGCAAAGAATATCCAGATTTCCCTCATCAATTCCACGATAGATAACAATCCTCTTATCTCTATTCCCCAAACCCAACACATTTCAAATTATAATTTTTATCTGCATTGGACTACAAGTGAGCAATTCCCTTACCATTTCTACAACTAATCTCACCAATCCGGTCAATCTTTTTTTCATTATTTACACCACAATGTAGCTTTTTAAGTTCACTACGCAACCTCTTCCCCTCAACAAAGCCATAACCAAACAAGTTAAATCTTTTCTTGTTTTTTATTTTACATAATAGTTCCCGACCTTCCACCTCAAAACTACACGATATCCCCCAAAACTTACTAAAGCACTTCAATTTATCAAGAACCCAATCAGAAATAATCTCTTGGTTCCCCTCTTTAGCCCCCAAGACCAAAAGCTCTAGCTGCTCTTCAACAACTTCAAATTGACCCCCTAGATCAAGCACAAACTCTAACCTAACAAGCCACTACTCACCATCATCCTCAACCACTTGAAGAGAGGAGATAGGATTAACCAGAACCACCTCAACCCCATCATGCCTTTGCTTATTCTCTCCAACCCGCTGACAATTAAGCATAACCGAGGAATCAACTAGCCCGAAAACCCAATTATCGAAAAACCTCTGTTCCAAGTTCTTCTCTCAATCAACGATATATTGCCCCTGCAAAAATCAAGAGCAAATAATATAAGCGAAGACTAGAAATTGAGCATAAGAGCAGACTTACTTGAAGGGACCTGCCTTAAAAGCAAAGTCAGCGGAAGGGCCACATCCAACCAAGCCGCAGAGCTAGCGATACCTAGATCCCCTAAGCCCCACCACCTCTGGCACCAACATGCAGTCACTCTTCCACTGGCCAATTAACAAATCTCTGTCTTTGAATCAAATAGCAACTTGGCTCCTAATCAAATGATCGAACTTGAAAACATAATTTTCGAGGAAAACATTGGAAAGTCCCAGATTATAACTTTTTTAAAGCTAGATTTGTTGTGACATGTTGCATTTTTATGCCCAATCTACACTGTCATGTTGGAATTTTTAATAGATATAATATTTTTAATTTTTAATAATTAGTAAGAAAATGAAAAATTCAAAGGTTTGGTCTCGTTATTTTATATATGATACAAGCATGCATGAATATAATTTGTAGAATGATAATAAATAGTAAAAATTAAAAAAAATTGTTTTTCTTATAAGAGAAAAGATCCTATTGAAGACAGAAGAAAATGAGCAATACAATAAAGGGAAGAAAACAAAGAAACAAGGCAAATAGCCAAACCACCAAAAGGCTAGGCTAGGCTTATAGTAACATTCCAATCCCTCATGAGCCCACCCTATGATCATTGTCACAGTCTTTTCACCTCCTGGCCAAAAAAAATCAACCGATTCTTCACCTTCCTATACACTTAAATAGAAGGTTCAGCATAGTTCTCAAATACCCTGTTATTTCGTTCTCTCCACACCAACCACCAAATAGTCGCAAGCACCATACTCCAAAGCATCTTGCCCTTAGGGGTAAAAGCCGAAGATTTCCAACTAACTAAGAGACTGCTTACATCACAAGAGCTTACCCAACTCATTCCGAAGTCTTTCAATAAAGTGTTCCAAACATCCGCCACAAAGGGCCAGTGAATTAGCGTATGGGAGATAGACTTCCCATCCTTATAGCACAATAAACAGATATTCGTGAGATGCATTCCTTTGCAAGAAAGCACACCCATCGTAGAAATTCTCTAATGAGGCAGTCCAAAGAAAAAATTGCACCTTTAAGGGTATCATATGATTCCATATGGATTCTCAAGGGATGCCCAAATCCCGAGATGACTCAATGAGACTGTAGCAAGATTTATCTATGAACACACCACTTTTACTAGCCAATGATTTAACCGTGAACACTCCACTTTCACTAGCCAACCATCTTCTTTTATCAGCTTGATCTACTCGGGTGATCACATTTGACAAGTGCTCCATTCAACAATAAATTGAAAGAATTTCCCACTCAAAAGCCGCCCTACTTGGAATTGAATGTCATACAATAGGATTTGAATTCAGATCCATATAATCAGCCACCTTAGCTAGTCTATTTTCAGCCTTGAAATAGACATTCGGATAGGTCTCCTTACGCGGTTTGTCCCCACACCATCTATCCTCTCAGAAAGCAATCTTATTCCCATGACCCATATCATAGCCAATTCCTTTCTTAAAGAAATCTAGATGCTTCACAATACCTTTCCAAAGACTTCTACCATAAGGGCGGTGAATGACATTAGGGTTCCAAACATCCCTAATCTCATACTTTTCCACCATCATTCTCTTCCAAAGCCAATCTTCCCTTAAACCTAAGCGCCAAAGCCATTTGCAAAGAAAAGCTACCTTCATATCAACCAACCGGCAAAGGCCCATTCCTCCTTTCGATTTTGGAGAACTAACAACATCCCATGCAACAAGGTGCATACCAGAGGAGCTATCACCACCTTTCCATAAGAAATCCTTTTAGAGTTTCTCAATTTTTTGTGCAACCGTCTTAGGCATTTTGAGGAAAGACATAAAATAGATTGGGATATTAACAAAAATTGTCTTTAATAAAGTCAACTTTCCACCTTTTGAGAGGTAGCCAGATAATCTTCTTTGATTTCTTTCAATCACCGGGTTCCACACATCCATCCTTGTAAAAGAGGCTCTAAGAGGGAGGCCCAAATAAGAAGTAGGGAGAGAACTCACCTTACAACCCAAGTCAGAAGCCAATTTATCAATGTTCGGGACTTCACCAACCGCTATCAGAGAGATCTTGCCAAAATTGACTTTCAAACCTATCGCTACCTCAAAGCATCTCAGGATACATCTCAAATATCTTATCAGCCTTTGGGAGTTTGCACACATTAGCAAGGTATCATCGGCAAACTGTAGATGTGAGATTGAAACCTCACCTGCCCCTACCTGGAAACCTTCCAACATACCAACCTCCACAACCCTATTAAGCATACCTCCCAACACCTCAACCACTAGAAAAAAATGAGAGGGTGAGGAGGACATCGGGTCCAGGCGTGAGTTCCAGACCCACCTGAGGAAGTCCAAGAGAGAGGGACCCATCCTATGGTTCCAGTACTGTTTTACTTCATTATTTTATTTTACGTCTCTTGTAGGAGGGGGACACATGTTTGTAAGCGTATTTTTGTCTTTAGTAGTTATTTGGGGTTTTTTATGTTATTAATTGTAGTTCGGGGGTATTTTTTAGCATAAGACATTAGACGTGGGGGTATTTGAGTTTAATTATTTTTGTATTTAGACCTAGCCGTGGAGCTATTTATGGCTCCCACAACTTGGTGTTTTGGCTATGAAATAATACATGCGATTTTGGCTTTGAGACTCATGGCTCCTTCTTTTCATTCTTCCTTATTTGTTGCAGGTTTAAGCTCCTAAAACCCTGAAATGGGACTAGACCCCCACCTAGTTTAACGCTAGTGGTGGAGGCCACTCCTTCCCCCTTGGGTTAAAGGTTTTTCTTCCCTTTCTTCTTCTTTATCTTTCCAATTTTTTTAGATTTTGGATGTGCTAAAACTGAAGTTTTTGGAAGAGATTGCTCACCAACTCTTCATTTTTTAAGTTTTGATTGAATCAACAACTCCAGGGCATCCATAAGGGCTAGACGACACACCTTATACAGTCCTCCCACTTCAGTTTGTTGATTTGAAGAATTTCCAAGAGATATTCTAAAGGCCAGGTGTAAATTGGGCTCTCTAAACACTTTCACGAGACTGAGTACTAGCCCCAAATTGCAGGAGCTTTGCTCGAATTGACTTTTCTAGGGTGACTAGCACCCTTGGGCGATCCACCTTGCAGCAGCCACCATCCTAAAAACTCCTCAGTTTCGAACCTAGGTGAAGTGTTCTTAGAGGCAGATGGCACACCCCATTTTGAGGGTGATTTTTTTCAAAAATTCTCTAACTCATTATTTCGGCCAATTTCTTGTGGGATTCCTCATGCACTCATGCTAGAAGACTAAAATCAAGCTATCAACAGTGAAATCAAGGTATTAATGCCTCTCTTTGATTCCTCTTTCAAATCCCTAAAAGTGGTGATTTTGTTGGCATGTTATGGCATATGGTTTGGAGTTGAGTTCAATTTTCTAGCCTAATACTACCACCTCTACCCTATTTTTCTAGCCCTAAACATATTTTAAACCTATCTTTAAATATTTCATGATAATTCCCTAGCCTTTTGGCTTGTTTTCCTTTATTATTGCCTTGTTTGGGCACTTCTTAATCTATTTTCAGGCATCAAATTTTCTGGGCAGCAACCCTAAATTTGCATTCCCTAAATTAGTTTGATAATTTGATATATTATTTAGGTCTTCTATTTGTTTATTATTTTGTAAACCCTAATTCCTCTAATGCATGATGTATCTAACTTAAGAGTTACTTGAATTAGCATGAGAATTGTGCAAATAGGAATCTAGTTTATTTCTCTTTATTGTTTTAGTAATTGTATTCTTATCTTTTTAACACACACTCAATATCCTACATGAATGTCGCATCAGGGGGGATATAAGATCGCCCTATCTTAGCCCACGAGAACATCCAAAATATCCCACAGGAAACCCATTAATCAAGATAAAAAAAGAAGCAAGACTAACACATTTTTTACCCAATATCATCATTTCACACCAAATCCAAACCTTCAAAGCACATCCATCAAGAAACTCCAACTAACATGATCATAACCTTTTTCTATATCCACTTTTAAACACCTCGGGGATAGCTGCACGAATTCTTGAGCCAATACACCCATTGACACAAAGAGCCCCATCTAATATGAATCTTCCATGTAGGAATGCACCTTAAGCCTAGGAGATCACTGGAGGGACAACCATCTTGAGTCTGGAAGCAAGGCATTTAGAAATGATCTTATACATGTTATCCAAAAGACTGATAGGCCGAAAATCACCCAACTCCTAAGCTCCTTCCTTTTCAGGGACTAGGGATATGTAAGTGGCATTACTTCCTTTATCAACAAACTCCTAATGGAAAAATTCATCAAAAACCTTCATCAAATCCTCTTTCACTACTTCCTAATATGCTCTGTGGAAAGCTATAAGAAAACCATCTAAGCCTAGGGC